>JAIZAY010000299.1:0-62524 GCA_029531755.1 Holothuria leucospilota | reverse complement strand
CACACACCACAGAAAGTATTAGAAAGAGGTCACAACGATTGCAGAGCAACTGATAGATGGGACCATTCCGCATATACATGACCGTTTCAAATTACAGCTGGAAAACAAAATAGTTAAAATAGCAACCATTGCCAATCCACAAAACTGGCAAGTAGGAGAAGCATTAGAAACCTATGGTGAACAGGAGGTAGATGAATTGTACATACACTTTGAAGGACCTTTGAAGAAAAGGAATGTGGACATAAACAGAGCACAAGTTCAGTGGTCAGAACTAAAGCAATTTGTGAGCAGACGTAGAAGCATAGAACAAGCTCAAGCACAGCAGACAAAGCAGTCATCCCAGCCTAGCTCTTCTAGAAAAGACACTAGTTCTTAATACAGCCAGAGTGTGTGGGCAACTATTATTTGTGATTCAGATCTGTCAGAGAGATTCAATCACATCATGCAAATCATCAAGGTCATTCTTGTACTCCCGGTGCACACATCTATGCTTGAACGTGGATTCAGTCAAATGAGTATAATCAAAGATGAGAGGCGCACACACCTGACAACTAAGTCTTTGAACTCCCTCCTTACTGTTAAGCTCAGCAGTATCCACTTCAAAGACTACAATCCAGAAAGTGCCATTCGCAGATGGACCATAGCACCAAACAGACAACTGACAGCCAAACTGATGAAAATGAATTTGTTGAACTTGATCGAGAAGGTGACCCAGAGGACAAAGCTGTGGAAAGTACAGAAGAGCCAGAGTTAGCAGCCACTGCCACTGCCATAGCAGCTGAGGGAGAAAGTGATAGTGACACTGAATCTGAGACTGATAGTGATTTTGACATGGAACTAACTAAATCAACTGCACATCCAAAAGGTGGTGGCGTAGCTGCACTGGCACGGGAATTTTTGGATGACTCTGCTTGGGACAGTGATGCAAGCAGTTCCAGCCAATAAAGCCAAGGTTCACTTTCAAGACTACCAGCAGCAAGCCTTGGGTAAGTTAAACGATTACGTTAATTTTACCAGGAAAACACTCTTACAAGCGGAAACACTGAAAACAAAGTAAAAGATTATATTACTGAAAAAATAACAAAGATAATAAAATCATCCTCAAGTTAACAAAACACAGGCCTATTATCCAAATAGTTCATGTACTGTACCTCAACCAATGGTACAAAAATGTTTTAGAGCAATATAGTGTTCTTCTGGTATTTCTGATTTAAGGTTGTTTGGTGCATGTAGAAATTTTGCTGTGCATGTAGTTTTGTTGACCTACATGCACCAGTGCATGCAGAAAAAAATTATAAATCGAACCCTGGCCCAGTGCTCAAAAATTTTTTTTGAGAGAAGCAGCCTGTCAGGCTTTCTGGTAAAATATTTTGGTAGCCCGACAGGATTTTGTTTGAACCAGACATAGCCTAAATTGAAGCATGAAGTATTATAATACCTTGACTTCTTTGTGCATGCATGTTACTTATGAAACGAGTACAAATTGCTTCGATTTGTGAATGACAACTAGTTTCCCTTTCTTCTACAGTACTATATGTCTGTGTAAGGCCTCAAATCTTTAACTATTGGGCGAACAAGAAATACGAAATTGTGCATTCATGTGGCTTACAGTAGTAGACGTGTACAGTACTGCAGGTGCGGTGGGACCTTAAAGTGAGTAATAGATAAACACTAACACTAACTAACACTAAATCCATCCTTCACTTAATCCTACACTATATTTTCAAATTCCTCTCACGTTCCCTGCACGATTCCTTAGGCCATAGGCTTAGGCTACTTAGCCTATGTTAGGATACTCTTAGTCCTTGAACAGGACTGTGTACTCCACTAACAGTGACCTGCTCCTTGCAAAGTCCTTGCCCGTAGGATAGAGTATATGCCGCTGTTCTCCGGAATGGTGACAACTCCTCACAGCTTCCTCACAGCTTCAAAAATCCTCATATAATTACCATACTTGTCATGAATGATCTTTGTCACTGCATCTATGCTTTTCGATTGCTTTTTCTTCAAACGGAGGGCAACAGGTAGGTGAAATTTGGAAGGAAAAATTGACGCTAACAAAAACTAAGTTACACCACCTTGAAGTGTTTATGCGATTAGGTAACCAAGTGTGGTGTCAACGGTAAGGGAGTTCTTTTCGTAGTATAGCGGGGGGAATTGTATTCATACGGACTAATCACCTTCTTGGAAGTAGGCCACACCCCTAATTCCAAAACAGCAGCTTTTCGACCCACTTTTAGGTTATTCTGATACCGGATTAAGAAAGATCAGCGCAAACATCACCTGTCCACGTAACCCTTTTTCTTAACCTATCCATAATTTTGACAAATTTAAATTTTGAGTTTTTGAAAAATCAATTTTCCCCTCGCTAGCTTACGAAAAAAAAAAACTAGCCAACAGTTAACCAGGTTACGATCAGTGGTTCAACTTGTCCCAAAATTTCTCAAATTACAGAAAATGTTTATAATTTTCGATGATTGTAAGGATCATGTCTGACATTTTTCTATGATAATTAATATTTACAATGTATATCATTAACAGTTATTAGGTCTAACTATCCAAGTTTGGGAAATTGTTGATGGACTGAAGGAAATTCATAGGCCTATGCCTAGGCCCACTTAGGGTTCCATTTCTGAAATGTGTAACAGGTGCTACGGTAGGGCTAGACGTTTCCCATACACCATTTTGGCAATATGGCTCCTGCAAAGGGAAAATCGCTGGAACGAGCTGCATGAATTTTTGCACCAAAACACAATTCTCAAACAGTACGTTTACACATTTTTTAAGTAATAATGACATAAAACAGATGTCACTTTTGGGGGTAACGATATTAAAATAAGTCGAAGAACGAGCATTTTATGTTAGTAAACTGTCTCAAACTGGGACGTTCATAGTACAGTGTGGCCAAGGATTCTAGTGCAGAGTAGAACGAAGTGGACGTAGGCCTAGCATAGTCCTGTTCAAGGACTAGGATACTCTATGCAGGGACGTTTTAACTGACCATATATAATACCACTTGGCCGTTTTGGTAAAAAGTAGGGACGATTTCGTAGCAAAAAAAGCATGGACGTTTTGGTCTGGGGACGTTTTGAATGGATAGCACCAGGGCCTTGGCTACACTTGGCACTAGGCTAGCCCCAATCATTTCATTCATTGTCTTGGAATTGCATTTGAAAACCAAACTTTTAAGTTAGGCTACCAAAATCAAATGTAGGCTAGGCCTAAGTTCCACCATCTGGCCATCTGGCAAGGCCCTGAACATTATTTTCCGCTCCAGAATTATCAGGGCCGGAAACTAATGGATACTTTCTGACCTAGCTAATGAGTAACATTCTGCGTTAGGCACATGACTAACGTTAGTTAGGCTAGACTATTATTGGCCTAGCCTAAGCTATATGGTATATGTATGCCAGTCTTGGTCATAGGCAGTAAGGCCTACCGAACGTCAGGCCCTAGCCTAATCGCATTCTAGACAGTATAATTCTTTTTTCATTTATACAGACATTAAAAATCATTTTTCATACTCAAGACATTCATACTTACATTCAAGCATGATTGGATAGCTGGAAATTGTCGATGTCAGGAAAGACAGTTTGCAAAGTAAATTGGGTCAATTTTGAAAGGTATTGTGCCGTTTGAATAACCCACGCGAAATGTGTACGTGACGTGTGCATGATATGCAGCATTGTAGTACGTCGCGTTGGTACATTACGAAACATCCCCTGCAGGTACTAGTGCTGTCCTCTGTCAACAATTTAAATGCAAATGGTTCATGCAAATTGGTACTAAATTTGTAGAATTGCCAGAAAACATGTTTAGAATGCATGAGGAAGGATTTAAAGCAGAAAAAATAAATGGAACCGTATTCTTATACAGCATGTAAATGTAATGCTGTCAAAAAATCAGGGAATTTTTAGGCATAAGACACTGATAGATATGTAAGTTGGTTAGATTTGCGAATGCAGATTTGGTGTACCGAATTGTGTGTGCATGTGTGATGTGCATGAATGTCTACTAGGCAAGGTAATCGAAGTTACAGCATTACGTATTGGTGCTGGTATCATTTTGTGAGTCCCATCTGACAATATGTCCAAATATATAATTGTATGAAATATTTTTTTTCTTTTTGGAATCGACGGATCTTGAAACTTGATAGTAAAGACAAAATGCATCCTGCCATAGTGGCCCAATATGTGCCCCACACGGAAAACCCACATACATCTGCAAGATATGGGGCACACATGGGGCCAACGTGGGCAACCCATATGTAAGCATCTACTTTTATTTCATACTCACGTGATATAATTATCATCTTTTCCAACATATCGAAAGTTTTTTTCATGAAATACATGTACATATTCCATGATTATTTCTTCAAGGTATTTACGTGGGAGCCATATGGGGCCTATGTGGTTTTCCCATGCCCATGTATGCCCACGAATCCCACGGAAATACCATGTGGGCTCCATATAGTGTGTTGGCTGGGCCTGTACTGCTTAAACTTCAGAATGCATTGTGCTCAAGCAATTGTTGATAACGGCTTACTTCTAGGCTCGAGGGACAGTGTATGCATGTAAAATACTCACCATTACTGGAATTGAATAAGCCCAACACTGAAACCAGTATCCAGTTTCAGCCAGATAGACGGTTGAAGTAGTGTCCATATCTGTTCATTTCCCCTAAAAAGAAGGGAATATAAGAAAAAGATAGAACTAACCTTTGATCTGAGTCCTCAGAACTGTCTTCTCCTCTTCACTCTTGGTCACATCAATCAGCAATCTGAAACCAAACGTGAGATCAAGTACAGCAGCCATGACGTAAACATCTCTCCAAAAGGATGTATATTTCCAATCCCTGGGGTTCTGAAGACATCCCAACGTCTGTGAAAATTCCCAGGAAAAGTCTTTGCAATGATGTTGTTAAGGCTGCGATGAGTGGCCTGATGTGCTTGACTTTCCTGTTGAACTGCAACAGATGTTGGTTGAGTGCCAGAACGGTGGGAATGACTAGACTAACTGTTGGGACCTTTTCCCCGTGAGAAAGGTTCGTTGCCAAAACATCAGCAAGTTCCTTCATCTGTCCCCACTCCCTAACAGTAAGTACTGCCTCGTTGTGATTTTTTTTCTGACAGGCACTGGAAAGTTTCTGCTGATGGAGAAAAGTGATGGCACTCATTTGGCGGAGAACAGAGTTCCATCGGGTTAAGTTGGCTGCTGAAATGTTACGATCTGTTCCAAATTCCTCTTCCAAGGTATCCTTGAAGGCACTACTAGTATGCAGCAGCGTGTTGATGCGGGATGCCTTGGATGTGGCAGGTCGGATACCTGAGAAAGAAAGAGGATATACTGTATTGAAAATGGTCAAACATTTTCGTTGTGTACCAGGTTCAAAATTCATTATTTTTACTTACACCTTGGAGTACACACCTTTCAGGCAGGTAGTAAGGACAAATTCTTCTAAATAATTCCGAAGAGAGGATGAAAGCCACTACGAGAATTGAAGGTCTAAATTTTGTTTGTTTCACAACTCTATGCTTACAGTTTGCTGAGCACCAAGTACGATGGCAGTAGGTTTCATATGTTCAAGTCTTCTGATATGACCCGACCAGGAGTCGAGCCCCTGTCCTCCTGCCTGCAAGTTGAATGCCCACCCAGCGCAGGAGGGTGTTACAGAGTAACGAGACTTGCCTAATACAAAGTTACTGTTCAACCTCTTGCCTAGGGTTTGAGTGTCAGTGAATAATCTTATGCATCTGAGTAAAGTAAAATACCTTGAGTGAAGATCCAGTTGGTCCAAATGACCAAACAGATTACAGTGAAGTCTTATTCTACACCTGGGTACCTCAAAGGTCACATGGAGAAACTGAACTTGCTGAAGACGATTCATTTCATGCTTGTACATTTTGCATGCACAATTCAGCCCAGAAGCTATGTGTGTCCGTGGATGAGCACCTTGAACAGTGTTTAGAGTGCAAGGAGGCAAACCTGTAAAACTTTATCATTCTATCCTGCTCCCGGGACCTCCATTTTTCAACTCTCATCCAAAGTACGTGAGTGAGACCAGAAGTCTTAAGCCATTTTCTAAATGCTGAGAGAGGAGGTGGCAACCTGTCCACCACCACTGCAGGGCTGCAATGCCGAACCTAATATTAAAACCAGAGCTACCCCCAACCACAAGTTTCACATCAAAATCAACCGTAACTGCTGCCTAGCCAACTAATTAATTACACCGGAAAATCTGAAGCCATTAACAACTAGGCCTACACCACAGATTCTGGCAGCCAGGACCAAGGTGGGTCGAGCTTAGAAGGTGCAACACTCATTCATTCCCAGCTGGAAATTCTAGATGAGTCAGCTTCATATTTAAGCTGGACTTGATTTGGACTTGCCCATAAAAGAACTGAATCCAAGGGGCTTCAACTGGACTGGAACCAATTGATTTTAATAGGTTTTTTCTATTAGTGCGATTACACAGCGAGGTTGCTTAGGGGACTGAACTGGGCTTCAACTGGGCTTGTGTGTGTAGTAACAGTTAGAATGGACTATCGCTAAAGGAAGCGAGAGCCATTTCAATGGAATTTCAAACAACTGAATTTGCTGGACTGATGGAAGCTTTATAAAATTTCGACTTAACATCACCTTAATTTGACATTTACCATTAGTAGAGAATTAGTCTGTTACTAAAGTCCTGTTGAACTGGTCCTGCAAGTCCAGTTGAACTTTTCACGATCAAGTCCTATTGCACTGGTTCACGAAAGTCCAGTTGATCTAATGACAACAAAGTCCAATTGAACTGGTCCAGTAGAGCACAGTTTAACTGATCACAATAAAATTCTATTTGACTGGTCCTGTTAAGTCCAGTTAAACTGATCACAGTAAACTTTTATTCTACTGGTCCTGTAAAGTCCAGTCAAACTGATCAAAAAGTCTAGTTGAACGGGTCCAGTAGAGCCCAGTTGGACTGGTCCATGAACGTCCAGTTGAAGTAATCACAACAAAGTCCCATTGAACTAGTCCAGTAGAGTCCACAGAATCAAAGTTAAATTTTATTGAACTGGTCCTGTAAATTTCAATTAAAGTGGTCATAATAAAGTCCAATTGAACGCATCCAGCAGAGTCTAGTTGAACTGATCACATGATATAATCCTTATTGAAGTGGTCCAGTAAAGTCCCGTTGGAATTTAGGAGTAATAAAAATAAAGTACAATTGAATGGTCCAGTAGAGGCGAGTTGAACTGGTGCAGTAAAGTGTAGTTACACTGATCACAAAACGTCCAGTTGAAGTGGTCTTGCAAAGACCAGTTGAATCAATCACAATATATCCCAATTGAGCTTTTCCAGTAAGCTCAGTTAAACTAGTCACAATTAAGTCCTATTGAAATGGTCCAGTAAAGTCCAGTTGAACTAATAATAAAGTCCAGTTAAACTGGTCTAGTAAAGTGCAGTTAAACCAATCACAATATTGAACTGGTCCAGTAAAGTCCAATTGAACCAATCACAACAAGTTCCAGTTGAACTGGTCCAGTAAAGCTCAGCTGAACTGATCACAATAAAATCCAATTAAACTGCATGGTCTAGAAAATTTCAGTCGATTAGTAAAGTCTAATCATATTGGACCAACTAAACTGAACTGTTCCAGTAAAGTCCAATTGAACTGCTCCAGGATTTCAACTTGAACTGGTCCAGTAAAATTCAGTTGAACTGGCTCCGTTAAGTCCAGTTGAACCCATCCAGAGAAGTCCGGTTGAATTTAATTGGTTTTACCTAATTTTTGCATAATCGAGCTAAAATGCATTTTAACAGATCATACCGTTTGTATGATGATTTGTCACGGGTTCTTTTTTCAGATTCATTCCAAAAATATGCAATTCATACACTTAAACAGTTTGTAACAGGATTAAATAACAGAATTGAATTGTTTTTATCACTTTTGCTTTGTTAACTATATGTAAATCTCAACGTAGGTAATACATAAGTCTTGACACATTGCTACATTACACATACATTTCATGTAAAAGAGTAACCTGGATGTTTTGGGCCCTTCAAATGCATATTGAAGTACACCATTAGAGCTTAATTACCCTTCTACAGGCCATCCATGCGTGGTACAATTTTTTCAAGGGTGTTCATTAGTTCAGGAGACTGACTCTGATATACCAGTTGATTTTCCAACCCGACATGTCCAATTTCCGAAACAGTTCAGTTGAAATGGTCCAATGGTTGAGTTAGTCCAGTTGGGAACTGGACTTTTCAGCTGGACATGCCCAATTTCTAGAGCAGTCCAGTTGAAACGGTTCGGTCCAGTTCAATGCATTTCAACTGGATCCAACTAGAATTTTCAGCTGGGTTACCACTGAACCACGCTACCTAATTCTTCAAGTAACAATGATAATATTCTGTGCTTATCCAGCAATTTTCACAACGTAAGCACTATCTTAAAGTGTTTCACAGATATTACCCTGGTCAATGGTTACTTGTCAAACCTGATCCAACATGCACACTTCTGGTTTCTCACTCCTGGCATACTACATTGTGTGCCACTATGTAGTGTCCTCCATGGGGAGTAGCCACCACAATGCAGTGCTCGTAACTACACTGTACCACAGTACAAGTCAACTCATTGGTCCCAAATTAGCATCTGGGTGGAGATTTTTTTTACTAAAAATAGTCCATCAGGGCAGACTTCAAAATGTGCTTAAAAATTGGCTTTCCCTGCACCTGTTTAGTACCAAGGTTTGATATCAAAATCTTGTTTCTTAGAGTATCTTCTTCAAGAATCTCGATGTTTGATACTTCGGGAAGTGTTATTATGAAAACAAACGGCAGTTTTCTAACTTACTAATTTACTCCGCTCTGCGAAAAATCAACACGCGGGGCTTTCACTAAAGACAATAATCTTCGAAGAAAGAACCAGTCGAAATCCTTATACGTAGGCATGTGATACAGTAGGTCATCTGATACAGAAACATCGGTGACACGGTGACTGCCGCACGCCGTAACCGTAACTGTGGTGTAGGGTATAGTGTGCACTGTATAACATGCCAATGTGTGTACTATGCATGCAGTACATACTACATCCTAACGAACACGGTAAAGAGACAATACGTGTCACTTTCTTGCATGAAAAAAGCAAAAAGTAGTCAAATTCTTAAAAAAAAAAAACTGGCATAATCATGTAAGATGTGTCTTGTTTTTTTCCAGAAACAATCCGAGTTTGGTCGCTTTCGCTTAAATCGTCTTTCCGAGTTGTTAAGGGTGGGTGCCTGATTGGAGACTTGTAACGTTAACACACTGCCCTGCACAAGGGTTAATTAGGGCAGAGTTAGAGTTTACTGATCTTTAAACCTTAGTAACAAGCAGAGATTCGTTAGTTCATATTTATGGAGGAATGCCATGGGAAATTGGGAATAGTTTGCGACATGTTAAGGGCAAGGGGATGAGTTGTTTATAAAGTCAATTATAAACCTCACTGTGGAATATATACTTGTAGATAGCTATCATGATTTTGTTCGAAACAGACCCAGGTTTTCTGATATTTTCAATGATACGTCCTGTATTTCAATTAGACATTCCATTACAGTAGCCACCATTTAACTAACTACTTCTCTGATGGAATTGAGGAAGGGTGGGTAGGGATTGTAGTATATGAACAAACTGCAACTTACACACATCAAAGATTTAAAAATTTACAAAACTGTGTTCCATCTTATGGGAAATTCAATTGGATTTGATTGATTCACTTTGGATAATCTGCAGTGAAGCATTGCAATGGCTTGTGGTTCCTTCTCTGCTTTCGTAACAGATACAAATTAAGAAATAGGACACTGTGTTTCCTTGTATGTCTATAGAAGGCTGTTGCCTTCTTAACTTTATCTTCTTTCTTGGTCTCATCCTCTCAGTCATTCCCTTTGCACCTTGTCCAATACTGCAGATACTACAGGAGGGCTAAGCAGTCCACACAATGCTACCCAACAAGGGACCACTTCACATCCAGTAGTGCCAGTACCATGTCATATATTTTGATTGTATTATTTATAACTATTATTGTCAGGAATATTCAGAAGACTATACAAGTTCACTTACTATTCATCAGTGGTCTAACAGGATCTACCTATCTAGCTGAGCTGCAGAAGGAGGGGAGGGGGCTTCTTCAGGGCCAAGATTTAACCAAAAGGTTACTCCCCATATAAAAAATAAATGTACGAAGGGGACCCTGTGCCTATCACCTAATACCTGTTTGCAAGTGACTTGAGTTGTCACAGATATTTCTCATGGTACAGGGACTCAATGACATATTGTCACAGAAGTCTCATATAATTTCACATTAACAATTTTATTTGAAACTTTTGCTTCATACTTAATATTCATACCTTTAAAAGTCAGAGCAATCAATCAGTCCACTGCAGGTTTCTATTGGCAAATGTCCACATGTGTCCTTTTGACTTCACAGAATATTCTCAATGTCCACAATAACAATAGAGGCATGGATTGTCTGCGCTTTGTCACTGTTCGCTGGATAATATTAATTTCCCACTTCCTGAAGCTGAAGTCAGTCCAAAGGATGTCAACAAAGTTAATTGTATGATGGCTGGCGGCCTTGCTTTGTATTCTTGATACCTATGGGTGCAAAAAGAAAAATCAGAGAAACTATATGTGGTGAAAAGCAAGTGATTTTGACAAAAAACCAATGTACTGTAGCAATTTTACTGAAAACTGAGACATATAGCCTTAACATAAAACGGTCCAAGTTCAGATGGACTGGGCACATGAAGGATCACTGCAATTAACTTGACAAGGAAATAAGCGCTGAACCATAAATTGTAGTTGTAACAATCAATTAAAACTTTAATTTGAAGAATCCCGTGGATGATTGTACAGGTGGTGGGTACAGGTAGCTTCACTTTTCCTGTCAAGAAGCTATACTGAAGAAATGAAATTCTCATGAGGTACAAGCATGGAACATACCGTGACATGAGTAGGGTTAGCCTGGGCTAACAAGCTCATACCGAAAAGTTTTGAAAAGGTGAAGATACTGGGAGGATTACACAAGAAAGCGGTAGGCCCTGCCCCTTAGTTAACAATTACTACGTTTGGACCCTGAACAACCAAAGCACAAACAATGAAAGTAGTTGTGTTACATCTGAGAATCTGGAGATCCAGCATCAGCCCCTCAGCCTTCATAACTTTCACTTCTCATACTGTAAGTTCAGACAAAATAAATTCTTCAAGTGTTTGTTGTTGTCAAAAATGCATATCAGTCTCCAAGTTGACATAGCAGGAATAAGACATCCACTTAATGGATGTCAAGGTGCAGGTACTTTTGGGAGGTGAAAGTCTTATGGTCGGGGCCAATTTATCTTGAGGAGGGAAAGGCGTATGTATTTTTTGTGTGAATGTATGAGAGTATTGCAATATAAAATGCGGGGATTTTGCGTATTTGAGCTGGAGATGACCAAGAAATGCGGGTGACACGCGCTCAATGCGGGTGACCTGGTATGCCTGCCATTACTATCATAGATTAGTGTTAGGTAGTGGTTGGACCCTATTTCGAGAAAAGTATGAATATTACGCCAAGCGATGGGAGAAGTCATTCTGGGTTAAGTACAGCCTAGTTACTTGACTTTTTTACGTTTATACAGCAACAGCAGAATTTTTAGGCTACTTTAAATTCTTTTAATAATTTTTCAACTTTCCAAGATGGTGCCGGAATAAGTTACCAGCGGCAGATGCACAATTCAGTAGTCAGCAGTCTGCCGACTCGGTGTTACGATCGATGCTGCTTCCCACATTGAGTCGGCAATTACAATCACACAAAAGTTACTCCCTGACATTGATAATGATGTCATAATCACTCTGCACTCAGCCATGTTCAACGTAACACTGTAACAATGCAACTGAATCAGTAATTCTGTTTCCATGGAGATTGATTTGGCTATGATGTCAAAGATAAAAAAGTTTAAAGGTATCGTGAAACTTATGTTACAAATATACTGGACCAAAACTATAGCCTAGTTCCCGCTGAACGATGAAGTGGTGAACGGTATGAACATAGCCAGAGGACCTCTAGCATTCAGTAAGAATAGATTATTTTTCGAAACGCGAGTCCTTATTACAGGGCGAGTCGGCCTTATTATCACAAGCATCTTGTCACGTTATATAAACGCCTACACTACTAAAAATACTTAAGTGTTCACTAGCGAGTCCCCACAGTCGAAATAGGTATGAAATGTAAGAATTTATCACAAACTTTAGAAGAAACTGTATTCTCTTGAGTAATGTTGTTAAAGACTTGAAAAGGGATTATTGGATTATCTGAAGCTCCTGCTTTGTCGAGGAATCAACAATGAAAAAATTCATGTTTATGATCGAGTGTCCTACCTCCTGAAGCCTTCAGTAGTACAGTCATGCAGTGTCTAGCAAAACGTTGTCGTGACCGTGGTAAGTATAGCCTAGAGTCGAGATACAGTCTAGGTGACAACCGTGACAACAATAGAGGCAATAGTGTTATTTTTTCATGTAGGCTATCACTAATTAGGCTTAGGCCTATCGTAGGCCACAGGCGTAATTTACGATATAGTATATCAATATTAAGAGTAAAGGTAGCCTAAGTCACATTTCCCTTACGTGAAAGTGATAGTACCTCAGTGTGCACTAAGCCTAGGATAAGCCTATGGCCCTGAGCTAAAAGTAAACACAGTGAAACGCAGTGTACACACGACTGTTCCATTACTTTGATGTAAGGTACAAAAACATACTGGATGTCTTACTTTTACATACAGTGTTCAACGTAAATGGTGCTCTAGAGAAAGTGTTTAATTTCCTTATATTTAGGCCTACCTCATTCGTAAAAGAACTTTTAAACATTTTGCAAAATCTTTCTGATATCTTAGGCCCTACCTGAACATAATCACGCTAAAAAAGACCAGTAAAGATGGGGTCTTTACGAAATACGGTAACAGAATCACTTTTATACAGTAGTTTTATAGGCCTAGTATACTGAGTGTACCTAAAGTTAGTCGGTACCTTGAGTCGATCACCGCGTATGAAACCTGCATGGCGGTGCGTAAGAACGCCCAGAGGTTTAAACATAAACAAATACACTCTAGACATTCCATTTAGGGTTAAAACTAGCTTTTAAAAATTAGAATTTAGAAACATGTATTTATGGCTATTTTCGTGAAAATACCTTAAATTTTGATGTGAAAATGAAATGGGTTGAGAATGATCTAAAATTTGACCAAAATCAATTATGTTCCTCGAAAAACCTTGCCAATTGTGAAACAAAATATTTTCTTCCATTTTGAAACTGTTCCTGTATAAAATGTTCAGCAATTATCGATATGCAGTTTCATGATGTTCTAGTGACTGACTTAAAGTTCCACTTTCAAAAACGTGCTAAGAAAATTAGCCTGTAAAAATGTTTTCAGGCAAAATTTCGCTAATCAAATTTACTTGACTATAAGGACTAAAAGAAATGTTTGAGATGATGTAAGTTCATAAATTATCCTTTTTTACCTGTGTTTAGGTATGTTCAGGTCCGAAAGTTCCACTAAGTCACCGACTTATGGTAACACCTTGCTACCCCATTACGGAGCTTGAAGCTTAATGTTATGCAGATTCCACAGCCAAACACAGCAGTAGTACTTACCAGTGTTGTAACGAGTCACCCTTAGGTCGAGTCACAAATCAAGTCGTCATTCGTCACATTTTCAAGGCAAGTCAAGTCAACCATATTTTCAAGTCAAGTCAAGCATATTTTCAAGTCAAGTCAAGTCAAGTCAAGTCAAGTCAAGTCAGACATTTTGGTCGAGTCAAGTCAAGTCAGTTGCTGATATCTACAAGTTAACGCGTCACACTACCACATTATCATAGCCAATTTAGAACTGGTAGTTCTTCTTTGGTGTGACCTTGAGACAACTGGTTCATTTCTTCAGGCCGGTTCATACTTCCAAATTTCTCGCGCGATAAAGCGATCAATAGCCATATATGGTCAAAATATCTTTGCCGCCAGTTCGATTCACGGTCATCGCTTGGAGTTGAACATTGTTCAACTTTTCTCGCAAGCTCTCGAGATTTCGTAAAGGAAACGGCTTCTGATTGGCTGCTTGGTAGGTGAACGACCTTTTGAAACGAGCTCACGATCCTACTCGACAACAATGGCAGACCTTTTCAGATACCGGCTCATTACATGTATTCGGGTTCCATGCCACTATCGGCGGCCTGATTGTGACAGTGAGAGTTGTCGGAATGGAGGGAAACGGTTATTGCTTCCCACGAATTAAGACATAAAGGTTAGTAAGGCAGGATTTTCTTGTATTCCCTAAAATTATCACGGTAATCAATAGTGTACTTTTTCGTAGAGCCGATCAAAACGCATACACATATGTACTGTACTTGGCCTTTGCATAGGCAGGTATTGGGAGACTGTGCATTGCATGGCAGTACTGCTAAAGTTGAGCTATGCGAGAAAACTGAAGTATGAATCAATTTTACATCGGCATATCGAGGCCCAGCTAACTTCCTTAAACACAGCTTTATAGCGCTATAATGAAGTATGAACCGGCCTTTCCTCTTCTGAAGTGTACCTGTCACTGACTGACTGTGGTATGCCAACAGGTACATTGTTTTCACATGCAATTTGCCAGGAGCTCGCTGCAAATACCGTACCAAGGTACCACCCATAGCTTGCGCCCAACACACGAATACTAAAACTACTCAAGGAAGCAATGTTAATGTATATCTGCTGGCCGTGGCACAATCTCACTTTCACTTTGTCACGTGGGCCTAACGTTAGATGTCGTCGCCCCAGGATCCACAGATGGCGAGGCCATGGCGTAACATACAGTTTAATCGAGCCAGGCGGTCAAAGACCTAGCAGTAGCACTGTGCACCTCTGGGAAATAAACTCTCTCCGTGAATAACGAGTAAAATGGCCACAGGGACCAGGGGCGGGATTTGATGTTTGAAAGTGGAGGGGGCGGGTAACCGCCAAGCGGCGTCAAAGGCTGGGACTTTGGAACAATAATATTATAAATGTGAGATCTAGAATTCAGAGTAGGTACGCGCGAAGCGCGCTGAAAATATCGCATTTTAAGACTCTTTAGCGATATGAGTAATAAAAAAGCTAAGAAAAGTATCCCCAAGGAGAGGGCTGTCGCACCCCCTTCACTAAGCGCCTGTCCCAAATCACGGCACCTGATATGACATCCTCTCGATCCTTACAACTTGTATCTAACCAATCTTCAAAAAGTCGGTAAATTTACACAGATTGATGGTGATAAACATTCTGCTTTAAAAATTTCTGGGGGAGGAGGAACTTCCCCTCCACTGCGTAAGGCCATGGGGAATTCACGGATTTCAATGATAATGGAAGAGTTAACACGAAGCTATGAAAAGCGAGATGTTCTACAGCAAGTAACCTGGAATCTCGGAACAATATTTAGACTGGTGCGCGTGAATCGACCGAATTAAGAAAACAGACGGAGACGTATAATTGCAGCCTATCGTTTTCTTTAGTTTTAAATGCAATATTGTTCATTACATAAAAAATCCTACCTATATCCTGCTCTATGTTACTTACTTTCTTTCATGCTTCATTTTTGTCGATGGTCTGGGACAATCCCCGCAACTTTTTTTTATTAGTTTGTAAAAAGGTAGTGTCGATTTTGAAGGTTATCAGGTTATAGAGTATAATTATGATAATTTAAAAAAAAATGTAATGTTTTACGGGTAGTTTTTACATGGACATGGCCAAGACCAAATGCAGTCAGTTAAATGCCATGCAGGGAAATAATTTCTATTGGAGGCTGCATCTTGGGAGGTTGTGGCGCGAAGCCGGAGGCTAGAGATTGAGGATCCTCCCCGAGTATTTGTTTTTAAATTTGACGGCTTCTATGGTAATTCTGGACAATTTCTTGAACAGATTCTGCTTTCCCACGTGTAATTTGAAATGCTAATGAAATGGGTTTCTTATGAAAATCGTAAATTTACGATCGTAACCGTCAGTCAATTTACTGAGGATGGTAGTAGTTGGTCGAGAAAGTGGACAGCAAGAGGTGTAGCGAGGGCTGTTGGAAATAGTAATATACAGGACAAAATAGTCTAACGAGGCAATTTCACCAAAGTTTACGTACGCACAGCCCTTTGTTTGTGATTCCCTATACATGGTTACAGTATGGGATTTTTTTTTTTTTTTTGATTTTTTTTTTTGCAAGGACCAGGGTGCATTAAATGACGTACAGTACTTTCAGTGACTTTAATGTCAGAACTTCAAGTCACAACAGTGTGGCGCATAGGAAACACCCATGGTTTGAAAGAAATTTTACGGTACCAGACAAAATTTTCAATTGTATTAGTCAGTTTTCTCTGGTGTTGCCCTCGAAGTGCGAGGAGGAAAATCTTCCTAGCATTACGGTATTGAAATTAATGTTTTCCTTCATTTAACATTGCAAAATCCAATCATAATAGGCTATTCTCTTATAGTTTCTCTTGTTTCGCTTTGCTTCGTTATTTTTTATTATTATTATTATTATTTTTTTAAAAATTCAAAAACAACTTGTTGTTTCCAAAAACAACTGCACTATTAGTTAACGTTTCAAAAAGGAAAAGTTATGGCAGTAAATAAGGACTTAAGGTCCTAGCTTTGCTATAAGAAAAAATCAATCTCTACCAGCACTGTGCTGTTCGAAGACCCCGGATTTTCAATGGGTCGTGGTGTGGTAAAGGCCCTGTCACACTATAGCGTATCATAGTAGCGTATGCGTGCGTATGGGAAAAAATGGTCATACGGTGTCATACGCTGATATAAGCTGGGGGTAGGTTAGGCATAAGTCGTATACGTTTCAAGCACGCTGGCATACGTCGGTGTACGTTCGCATACGTCGAGGCCGCCAAAAAATTTGGAGCATGTTCAAAAATTTTCGGCGTATGCGAGCGTATGATTTATACGTTACACAGACGTTCAGCATACGCTGAATACGCTGGAGTGACGCTAAAGGTACGTTACTCATAGGTCAAGTACGCTTCTCATACGGTGGCATGAAGTTGGTCAGTAAAGCTAGCGTATGGAAAGCGCATCAGCAACGTCATTGTAACTGGTGCAGGGATAAAGGGAAAATTCGGAGCACGCTGCTCATACGCTACACATACTTTTCGCATACGTTTCGCATACGCTTGCACACGCTACTCATACGTTTGTGAACGCTACACTGACGCTGACATAAGATGACATACGCTCAAATACGCTCGCATGCGCTACCTATAAGCCAGTTATACGGTATACATACGCTATTCATACGCTACTCATACGTCCTTCAACGACAGTTGTCGAAAGTTTCCGTTCATACGCTCAAAAGTTGTGCGTATTCGAAGAATTTCATACGCAATTCATACGTTTCTCTCATACGCTATAGTGTGACAAGGCCTAAGGACCGTGTATAGCGAGGTATCGGCGACCGGCTATACACGTGCCTTCGCTGAGGACCAAACCAGTCCCATCAGAGTTGCACAAGCAATATTACTGATACTGCTTTACGCAGAGGCAAAAAAATTATTACAGAGAGGAAAATGATCAGACTCATATTAATAATCTCGTACGACGAAAGTCCCTGAACCACACCAGGAATCATTAAAATGGCAACCCTGTCTGTGCAACATGTTTTTTGATCGAAACCATTGCAAAGATTCCAACCGTCCCGGTTTGACCGCGACTGTCCCGGTTTGGGCTTCGCTGTCCCGGTTTCTCTGTTCGCCTTCTGGTTATTCCGATTTCCTCAAAAATATATTAGAAAAATGCAGCTATAAATGAGGAACAGCGGGGTAACAGAATGTACAGTACTGTATATAGCTTTTGCCCTTAAATATTGGAAGGAAGGCTACTCCCCACGCTCTCACTGTCGGGGAAATTTCTCACTTTCGTCGGAAAGCCTTAACGGCTACGATGAAGTAAGTAACCCGTGGTGGTATAACCCCGACAGTTTACACTTGGATTACTACCAAGGAAGACTAATCAGTTCTTCAATAAAAATCCCATATTTTAATGTTTTCAATAAATACACCACTTTTTCAAATTTCTTTAACAGAACCTCCAAATTTTCCATTTTTTCAGTGAAAACCCAAATTTATCAATTTTTTGTTAATGTAAAGCCCAAAGTTTTTTGCGGCACTTCGCACGCCAATATTTGTTTATTCTCACCATCCTTCCAGTAACCTGCCGTGCCCCTTTGTTGGTCTTCGAATTGCTTTTACCTGTGGAGAGCTCCATCCCTCTCCCTGTCGGGCAAATCCTGGTGCCGCCTTTGCAATTTATGAATACGTGAAATTCGGGGGAGGGAGGGGGGTGCATAAACAAAAATTGTCCCTTATTGTCCCGGTCTGAATAGCCCAAGGGTTGGGAATGTCTGCACTGAGATTGGTGATCGTAATGGTCCATGCTGCCATGATGTGTACATAGTCTGATATGGCTTGAGAAATGTTCCAAACGGTAGGTACAGGAGGGTTGAATTTTGCATCGATGCAATTTCTTGATTCACCCCTCACCGATGAATGATACCAACATGTTTGAAACGGCGGGTTTTAAAGCAAAATAGAACTGGAGATGGAATCGCGCGTAGCGCGAGAAAATATTTGTAGTCATACAAAAATTGTTACAGAAAACAAAATACATTCATCTTTAGACGCCTTCAGTTTTAATCTTGTTCAATAACTGCTTGGAAACATACCGGTGACACTGTTCACATGAAGTAAAATTTTATTTTCGATCGATTTTCGGTACGGGGGCACGCTCCACTAACCCCACATGGCTACGGGCCTGAGTCCTCACTTTATGTAAATTTCTTCGATTATCATTTTTAGCCATATACTTTGAAATGGTATAGCTTTTTCAAAGGAGATTATACCAAAAGCTCCACTAAACATTGGCAGGGGCACTGATTTAATTGTTGTGGGGGTTAAAATATATTTCATTTGTACACTTTGCATTTTCTGACCTCCAAGAATATGACTTTTTTAACCCACTTGAATATCTCCTTTAACGACCCCAGTTTTTTAGTTGGATCAACCTTTAGAAATCAATCTAATTAAAGAAGATTGGTCTGCATACTTTGGGGGACATTGAAAGAAAAGTTAATGGCTTAATAATTATAATCGGTTTATTTTTCAGCCAGGTTGAAAGAAAAGTTTATGGCTTAATAATTATAATCTATTTATTTTTCAGCCAGGTTTTACCATTGACCAAATGTTCATGAATATCTATACCCATTCACCCTACTTTTAGTGGTCGTGGATATGATCGGCGTCCATGGGTGGTAGAGAAGGGCTCCTCAACGGCCCCACCAAATGGATACTTTAAGTCTCTTAATTGATATTAATGGATAACTGAAAGGTTACGAAAGGGATAAATGTTAATTTTTGATTATTTAAATGTAACCTTAAATCATTTTGTTGATCTAACAATACAGATTAATGTTTTACTTTCATGCGATGGCTTATTTAAATGTAAATTTCCGCAACTGGCCCATCCCGAAAGTCTGGTATCAAAATCACGATTACATGAAATGGAAATTTGGAACAAATAAATATCCAAACATAGGTAGGTTGTAGATGTGATCAAAAATTTCTTCCCCGCCGTTTCTTTTCATTGGCTACATCAAGGGAGTGACTGGTGAAAATTGCTATTACACTGCATGTTTTACGAATAAGATAATTAGAGCAGGCACTCCACCTTTCTTGCAGTGGGCAACGGGTAATGGTTCATTGCAAGGAGCCCTTATACCCTAACCACTCCTACTTTACATCCGGCGTACACGTTCCATTAGCTGTTGCATAACCTCCAAACACCACCACCATACGATAGGGCGATTCGCTATTCAAACTGTAATGACTATCAATGTGGGACGGCGGGTGTACGAAAGCAGACAGTCCTTGGTGGCAAGTACAAGATTCCATTTCGGTTAGATGGATGTGGCTAGCTTCTAAAAGTTCAATACACGGTCTATCATAAGCTACAGTCGTCTTCATACTCTTTTATACTGTAACGTACTTAACCTGTTTGCACAGGCCATTTCGCAGGCTACCAGTTACCTAAGAAGCTAAAGCATTTCCATTGTTGAATTAAAATTTGTCCAGATTAAGTAAGCTACTATCAGCGTTTGTATGATAAGTATCAGGAAAGTTCTAATACGAAATTACGATTTTATACAAAAAGGACCTCTCCCTAAACTACAAACAGCATCTTCTTCAGAGGAAAACGATATATCAAGTGGCGCCGGCACGGGAGGGGCGCGTGCCCCCCAATCTATGTCAGAAATATTTTTTTGAAAATTTTAAAATGATCCCAAAAGGCTTTTAAGCTATAGATTTCTGTATGGAGTAGGGTGAGGTGTGTTTTCAACCAAGTGATGGATCTATTGTAACCATTTTTTATCACAAATGGTTCTCAAACTATCAGAATTATCGCAAATCCTTCGCATACTTTCAAAATTTTCGCGCGCTCCGCGCGCTTCAAACCTTATCTGAATATTGTTCGAATTATTAATAATTCCCGGTAGCAACTCCCAAAGAAGTACAGCAACAGAAGCTGAAAGCTGTTTACTAATTCTAAGGTAAACTCGGGCTGGCTTTGTGATTGGCAAATAGGTTTGTTGGGGAATTGAAAGTGTCTCGATGCAGAGCATGAATGCAGATTTTGTCATGGTTATCTTAAATAATAAAATATTTCGGCGCGCTTCTCGCGCATTCATCACTGTTTTCACTACAACTCATGACCATTATTAAGTTTATAACACATGCAACTATTCTGATCACAACACTTTTCCGAAAAACAAAAGTACATCCCCAACATCTGTAGGGGCCTATGGGATCTTTCAGTCGTATTTGTAGCATGATGTGGAAGGTTGAAAGTGCGTATTTGCCGTTATACATTTTTCAAAACTTTTTACCGGCGCTTTGCGCGCAGCCTCTACCTGTATAGATGGTGACTGTTAATACTCTTACGAAACTTCTGAAACGCTCCATTTAGTCCTTAACCGGTCTAATATCCCTTCCCTGCACCTATACCCTCTCTCTCATACCCTATTGATGGAAGATGTTCGTCTGGATTTTCTTTCAAACTTAGTAAAAATACCATTGTTGTAACGTGCTCGGCATTATATTCTATGGTACCATTTGGATGTCAGGTAATATCATATCAGTGCCCCATTTCATATAATTAATCCAGAGCTTCCAGGACGCACTATACAGGTGTCTGCCAGTATTAGATACCCTTTTATAATGCACAATGAGAAAAAGTAAAATTTTCGTAATAGTCCAAGAATGTTTCTGTGGACTCCACCCACGTGTTTTGTCGTAAAAACTTTCCCCAAATAGAAGGCATTAAAGCCTAGCCAAAAAGGGGGCTTGGCGAGGTTTGTTGACAACATACCATTCTCTAAGGCAACACACTCTCCTCTTTCACCTAACCAAAAGTTAGAATTCACTAAATTATGGATATTTTCCAGCCATGTATGATAAGATCCAAAAATATCCTAAAGATAGCACCATTTTGCATCTAAGCAACTTTAAATTACCAAAATTTCTCAAACGGGAGGGGGAACACCCCCTCCCCTTCGACCCCTCCCCCAGGACGGTACCTTTATGTAGTGCCAAAAAGGATTCCACACTGCTGTATACAGGGGCACACACTCTCTTCTTTCTCCTAACCAAAAATTATAATTCACTTAATAAGGATATTTTCCAAACATATAAGATCACTTCCAAAAATACTCCAAAGATAGCACCATTTTGCATCTAGGCAATCTTAAATTAACAAACATTTCTCAAAGGGGAGGGGGACCCTCCCCTTAGACCCTCCCAGGACGGCACCTTCATGTAGTGCCAAAAAGCACTCCACATTGCTGTGTACAATCGCAGGGCGCACAAAAGTGGTACAATTTAAGCAGGTTGGGGGAAACTGAGGTGGCATTATGACATCATCTGTTATGCCCCCCAATCACCAAACCCTGGCGGCGCCACTGGATATATCCTAGGTGGTTACGGGCAGAGCTTTGAGGGTTTGAATATTTCTTCAGTCTTCTTAGAATTATTTCCCGTAGGCTATTTCATCATGTAAACTTCATTTAAAGATTTGGTGAAACGCTTTTTTCAAGTCAATATCTTTCCAAAAATTTGGCACAAAGTGCATCTTATGTTACAAATTACCGTCTACTAACAATATTGACCTCTCATTCACATTGTATGATGTTCATATTGTGTATTGTAAAGACCCTTGTTAAACCAGCTTGCGTAGTAAGTCAATGTGATTCTGGACGGTTTTTCGTCCAACGAAATTAGTCACGTGGTACAAAATACGTCATCTACACGTTCTGTATTGGTTCCTACATCAGACAAAACAGACAGTGCTTTGTGGCAAGTACAAGTATCCATTTTGGTAAGATGGATTTGGCTAGCTTCTAAAAGTTCATACACTTTTATAATGTAATATACTTTAGCTGGTTGAATAGGCCATTTTGCAGACTACTGGTAACGTTAGTGTTGTATTAAAATTTTTCCAGATTAACTAAACTTCTAACAGTTACCATATGATAAGTATGAGGAAAGTTGTAATAAGAAATTACGGTTTCATCACCTACAGGAAGGACCGATCCCTAAACCACAAATGGCATATTTTCCAGCGGAAAAGGATATATCCCCCATGGATGCAGACAGAGCTTTGAGGGTTCGAATTTTTTTATTAGCTTTTTAGAAATATTCCGAGTATTTAATCATGTAATCTTCATTTGATGATTTGGTGAAACGCTTTTGTCAAGTAAATATCTTTCCATAAATATTGCGCAAAAGTACACCTTGTTGTATACATTATTTTCTGCTAAGAGTATTGACCTCTCATTCATGTTGTATGTTGTTCATATTGTACACTTTAAAGGCCCTTTTTAAACCAGCTTGCATAGTAATTCAATGTAAGTCCGGGCGGTTTTCCGCCCAAAGAAATTAGTCACGTGGTACAAATACGTCATCTGCACGTTCTGTTTTGGTTCCTACATCAGACAAAAGCAGACAGTGCTTGTGGGCAAGTACAAGATTCCATTTTTGGTAAGATGAATGTGGCTAGCTTCTAAAAGATCAATACACGGTCTATCATAAGCTACAGTCGTCTTCGTACACTTTTATACTGTAACATACTTTACCTGGTTGAACAGGGCATATCGCACACTACTGGTAACGTTAAAAACTAAAGCATTTCCAATTATGTTGTATTAAAATTTTTCCAGATTAACTAAACTACTAGCAACTACCGTATGATAACCCTTACAAATAAGTCTAGCATGCCACATGAGAACACACGTAGTCACATGTGGCAGAGGAAATGTTAAAACATAAGGAAAAAAGTGTGGTTATGCGTGGTTACACATGTGGTAATGGAACCAATCTGATACACAGTACCACACTTTTCCCTGCATGATTGTCACACCTTGAATCTAGGTCAAAGTGGGGAAAGCTGTGTCAAGTTGACACATGTGGCAAACCAGGGCAAAGTGTGACAAACAAGGCCAGTGAACGAAATCGAACTATTGAGTTCACTTTACTCAACATCACTTCTCCACACATTTCCACACTTTGCCCCAGTGTGCCTCATGTTACCTGTGTCAAAGCATGTTTTTTGGTTTTCCACACATTGCCTCATGTCCAAACTGTGGAAATGCTGGTCAATGCATGGCACCTTGAAAATGTGTGTCAACTGTTTGTTAATGACACACATCGTCACGCAAAAATCCACAAAAACTTCACGCTTCTCCACACCCCAAAATAGTGTTGCACAGTTCGACACAGTATTTCACTTGTGGTGTTGGAGCTTTTCCTACACAATTTTTTGTAAGGGAAGTATCAGGAAAGTTCTAATAAGAAATGACGGTTCCATCAATTACAGGAAGGGCCTAACCCTAAACTACAAAGGGCATCTTCTACATCGGAAAAGGATATATCCCCGATGGTTGCAGGCAGAAGTTTGAGTGTTCGAAATTTTTATGAGCTTTTTAGAGATATTCCGAGTATTTAATCATGTAATCTTCATTTGAGGATTTGGTGAAACGCTTTTGTCAAGTAAATATCTCATCACAGGTATTTCCCATTACCACTCTAACCCTATCTGCCAATGGCAACTCGGGTAAGCAGGATCAGGACACCTTATTGATTTGTTTGCTTAGTGGTTTCCTCCTCACAACTGTTGGGGAGACTGTCCCATTCAGGCCCAGCACAGTTATTCATTCAGGCCCAGCACAGTTATTCAGTGTGTCATGCACGAGTGACCTTCTACAAAACAAGTTCTCAGGAGTCAAGATGAGGTTCATGCCTACCAGGAAGTTGAACTGCACAGTTTATTTGCTAAGAGGATTAGTTGTGGTAAGAGTTTTTCTCAATTCTGGCTAACGGGCATTTCCTCTAATGTTTCCAAAAATTTGGCACAAAGTGCATCTTATGTTACAAATTACCGTTTACTAACAATATTGACCTCTCATTCATATTGTATGTTGTTCATATCGTACATTTTAAAGGCCCTTTTTAAACCAGTTTGAGTAGTAATTCAATGTAAGTCCGGGAGGTTTTCCGTCCAAAGAAATTAGTCACGTGGTACAAATACGTCATCTGCACGTTACGTCATCTGCACGTTCTGAAGGAGACCTTGCTTGGTGGCAAGTACAAGATTCAATTTTTGGTAAGATGGTTGTGGCTAGTTTCGTGAAATTCAGTACACGGTCTGTCATAAACTACAGTCGTCTTCATACACTTTTATACTGTAACATACTTTACCTGGTTGAACAGGCCATTTCGCAGACTAAGGGTAACGTTAGAAAGTAAAGCATTTCCAATGTTGTATTAATTTTTTTTTCAGATTAACTAAACTACTAAGAGCTACTGTATGATAAGTATGTGGAAAGTTCTAATAAGAAATTACGGTTTCATGACCTACAGGAAGAACCTATCCCTAAACTTCAAAGAGCATCTTCTTCATCGAAAAATGATATATCTGAGACCGGTGTGGTCAGATTTTTTCCGGTTCGAATTTTTTATTAGCTTCTTAGAAATATTCTGAGTATTTAATCATGTAATCTTTATTTGAGGATTTGGTGAAACGCTTTTGTCAAGTAAATATCTTTCCAAACATTTGGCACAAAATACATCTCATGTTACAAATTACTGTCTTTTTAGAATATAGACCTCTCATTCATATTGTATGTTGTTTATATTGGACATTTTAAAGGCCCTTTTTAAACCAGCTTGCGTAGAAATTCATTGTAAGTCCGGGCGGTTTTCCGTCCAAAGAAATTAGTCACATGGTACAAATCCGTCATATGCACGTTCTGTATTGGTTCCTATATCGGACAAAAGCAGACAGTGCTTAGTGGCAAGTACAAGATTCCTTTTTTGGTAAGCTGGATGTGGGTAGCTTCTAAAAGTTCAATACACGGTCTATCATAAACTACAGTCGTCTTCGTACAGTTTTATACTGTAACATACTTTAACTGATTGCCATTTCGCAGACGAAGGGTAACGTTTAACTAAGGCAGTTCCAATGTTGTAAGAATTTTTTCCAGGTTAACTTAACTACTAGCAGTTAGTGTATGATAAGTATTAGGAAAGTTCTAATAAGAAATTATGGTTTCATCACCTACAGGAAGGACCTAACCTACAAAAGGCATCTTCATCAGCGGAAAAGGATATATCCCCGATGGTTGCAGGCAGAGCTTCATCGGTTCGAATTTTTCTTTATTCTTGTTAGAAATATTTCGAATATTTTATCAAGTAATCTTCAGCAGGCTTTTGTCAAGTAAATATCTTTCCAAAAATTTGGCACAAAGTGCATCTCATGTTACAAATTACCGTCTTTTAAGAATATTGAATTCTCATTCATAGTGTATTTTGTTCATATAAAGGGCCTTTTTAAACTAGCCTTTCGTAGTAAGTCAATGTAATAACGGGCGGTTAGCCGTCCAGGGAATCATATGGTGCAAAATACATCATCAGCTGCACGTTCTGTATTGGTTCGTATATCGGACGAAAGGACACAGTGCTTGTTGGCAAGTTCAAGATTCCGTTTTTGGTAAGATGGATGTGGCTAACTTCTGAAAGTTCAATACACGGTTTAGATACTAAGCTACGGTTGTCTTCATACACTTTTGTACTGTAACATACTTTAACTGGTTGAATAGAATAAGACATTTCGCAGACTACCGGTAACGTTAGGATCTAAAGCAATTTATATTGTATTAAAATCTGTCCAAATTAAGTTACTTTTTTGTGATAAGTATCAGGAAAGTTCTAATATCAAAGTACGGTTTTATCACCTATAGGAAGGACTTTTCCCTGAAACAGAAATGGCGTCTTTTTAGAGGAAAAATATGAATTTATGGTGGATGAAGGCGGCATGTTATTGGTTTGTAAATTTTTCTTTTGTCTTGTTAGAATTATTATCCGTATTTTATCGTGGAATTTTCACTGGAAGATTTGGTGAAACGCTTTTGTCAAGTAAATATCTTTCCAAAAATATGGCGCAAAAGTACACCTTGTGGTATAAATTATTTTCTGCTAAGAATATTGACCTCTCATTCATGTTGTATGTTGTTCATATTGTACATTTTAAAGGCCCTTTTTAAACTAGCCTCACGTTAGTAAGTCAATGTAGTAACGGGCGGTTTGCCGTCCAAAGAAATTAGTCACAATGGCACAAAAATGTCATCTGTAGGTACTCAATTGGTTCCTATATCGGACAAACGCAGATAGTGCTTTAGTCCTTGGTGGCAAGTACAAGATTCCATTTCTTGTAGATGGATGTGGCTAGCTTCTAAAACTTTAATACACGGACTATCATAAGCTACAGTGATAAGTATCATTAAAGTTCTAATAGGAAAGTACAGTGTTATCACCTACAGGAATTAACTTACCCAAAACGAGAAATGCAAGCATCTTCTTCCGAGGAAAAGGATATATCCCCGGTAGCTACACGCAAGACTTCGAGGGTTTGAATTTTTCTTTAGCCTTATTGAAATTATTTCTCGTTTTTTGTCATGTAATCTTCATTTAAAGATTTGGTGAAACACTTTTGTCAAGTAAATATCTTTCCAAAGATTTGGCGCAAAGTACACCCTATGTTACGAAATACCGTGTATTAAAAATGACCTCTCATTCGTATTGTATGTTGTTCGTTGTGTAAATTGTAAATGACTTTTGAACCAGCTTGCATAGTAAGTCAGTGTAATAACGGGCGGATTGCCGTCCAGAAAAAATAGTCACGTGCTACAAAATACGTCATCTGCGCGTTCTCTCTTGGTTCCAATATCGCACGAAAGCTGATAGTGCTTGGTGGCAAGTACAAATATTCCATTTTTGGTAAGATCGATGCAGCGAGTTTTTAAAAGTTCAATACACGGTCTGTCATAAGCTCTAGTTGTCTTCATACACTTCTATACTGTAACATACTTAAGCTGATTTTAAAGGTCATTTCGCAGACGAAGTGTAACGTTAGAAACTAAAGCATTTCCAATGTTGTTATCACTAATAGCTTCTTTATTATAAGTATCCTGAAAGTCCTAATAGGAAAGTACGGTTTTATCACCTACAGGCAATACCTACTTTTAGACGAAAGATGGCATCTTCTTCAGAGAAAAAGGATATTGCCGCGGTGGCTATAGGCAGAGCTTTGAGGGTTTGAATTTTTCTTTATTCTTGCTAGAATTATTTTCCGTATCTTATCATGTCATCTTCATTTAAAGATTTGGTGAAACGCTTTCGTCAAGTAAGTATCTTTTCAAAAATTTGGTGTAAAGTACGCCCACTGTTACAAATTACCGTCTATAAAGAATATTGAACTATCATTCATTTTGTAAGTTATTCATATTGTTATTGTAAAGGCCCTTTTTAAAATAGCCTTGCGTAGTAAGTCAATGTAATACCGGCTGGTTTGCCGTCCAGAGTGACGTGGTACAAAATACGTCATCACCACCCTCTCTATAGGTTCCTATTTCCTGCTCTATGAACGTACCCCAACTGTGTGTTTTGGTACTACGTAAACCACATTCTTTAGCGTCCTTGATTAATGTGCCTTTAATTTAAGTAATGAAAAACAAGAAATAGTTTATTCAAACGTAAAGAGTGCCATGTAACTTTGTCTGCATGACAAGTATCTGTATACTCGTGATTTAATCAAGGAGATTCTACACGGTTGTAGAACCTTTCTTGACAATGGCAGAGTTGTCTAGCGAGTTCTATCCATGGAGCTACAACGTTCTAATAAGGCCCGACCCAACCATGCGAGAAATCAATAGCTGCTTACTAGAGTCGGATGATTGCAAAAGTGCACATTTTCTTATTTTTTCAAAGTAAAATGTTTGAAATTTGCCCATACTCCATACTCCGTCAGTCTATATTCTTAGTAATTATTCACATTTCCGAGATAAAAGAAAATGCCTAGGGTTATCGAACCAATCCGTAGTTTCCCAACATCTTGGGAAAATCACCAAGCACTGTCACCACTGATATGAATATGCAATTGTTGTTACGGATACATCGCCTGCAAGTAGGAAACCTTAGACTTGTCACTAATACTCCAAATCCAAACCGTGTTTTGTGATTGATGTTATTCCATCTTAAAGATAAATCTATTCATGTTTTCACAGAATTCTTTGACACTAGTTGCTTGATATCATTGTTTAGTTGCCAATGTAATTATTACTGTTAAGGAATGGTGTGCAATTTGTGTAAGACGGCAGTCTAAAAACGGTGGAGAGGCACTGGAATTGATTAAGTCTTGGGACAGTCGCTCAAGAGCAAGTAGCGCATAATTTTTTTCTCCAAATTATCAACAATCATTTTTGTGGGGTGGGGGAGGTCATTTAACTTGAATATATACTTGAATTTATAAAAAAAATACAATATTGTACAAGAAGTAAAGGATAGAAGATTACAGACTGGGCCGTAAATTTACATCAGGATTTAAACAATTGGTCTGAAGCGTTCTCCGAAACTGCCAAGAAATGAATATGTAGGAACAGCTGTCTATTTCGTAACACTCTTACCTAGCTAATTTTGTACATTTTAATAGGATGTCTAAAAGTTATATTACATAGACTTACTGAGAATTGCGATTACTGTAGAGGCAAGCAACAAAAACAAGTGATAAAAATGTAACAGACTTCTCGATGAAAACAGTCTGCATCGTTTTGAAGTAAGTTTCAAAGCCAACAGCCTAAAAAGTCTAAGTGGTAAGTAACCTAAGCGTAACTCTTCATTCTGAAACAAAAACAGTAAACAAAGAGAATGAAAACTTAAAATTTTCCTTTTGCAGTTTATTGTGGCACAAAGTAAAACTTTTAATACCCTGCTTTAGCAAACCGGACATAATGAGGTAAAAAATACTCATCATGTACTACCACTTAGTTAATCTACTTCCAGTTCAATATTTAAAGCCTTATCCCTAAATTAGATCAACCACAGTGGGTTGGAGAGTGCTCCCTGACACACTACAAAGAAAACATGCATCAATATTTACTTAACTTTACTGAAATCAACTTTAAAACACAGTGTCAAGATACTAAAATGACTTTGTATACATGCATTAAATGGACAATGTACCTTACCTTTTACAACTCAACATGCTTTCAACACAACTTATCTTGAAACGAAAACATTTCCTGCCTACAAAAATTCTAATTTGACAAATACTAGTACATCCACATTTTAAACACTCATATATTATGTGGAGGACTGTAACAAGTAATTACAAGGAATGACTTGTTCAAACAGCCTACTGTTTTACAGGACTCGCACTCAAAAATCAAAAGGGTTAAGCTAAATGCAGCTGGCAATCTGGTACATTCTCTGATACCTCACTTATTTACGGGCGCTCAGATTTTCAAGACCATGCCTTCTCACAAAACATTCAAACAAAAAAGAGTACTGATGTAGGCTTAATTTATGACAAATATTTAGGCTTATCCATATATCTTTTTCTTATAAGCAATCATGCTGGGAGGAGAGGGAAGTCTTGCTACTTCTTTTTCTTTCCTTATCCTATTCTAGTTTTATTATGGGGGGAGGGGGGAATTTTCCTGTTGCACAATCCCTGCAGGGTTCTTCAATCGCTTTACCCACATTCCTAGTCCAACTCCTCCCGGGTATCATGTAAAACTTAAATAACAAAGTACAAATGTAATACCAAAGTAACGATATGCAAATAATTTTAATGTATAGCCCTCAACTGCTTCCCCAGAAAGATGTTATAATATGTACTGTAGCAATACAATGTAACCACGTAATTAGGGAAAATGCCAGCTACATTTACTTTAGATTTCACATGTCCATTTCCCTTGGTTAACGAAAACCTGAAGAGAGGACTTTTCTTACTACACGACCAAAAGGTAAACTGAGTAAACCAATAATCTGCTGAACAAGATCTTCTCGGTGCAGATATATTGAGATCTCCTTAAGTGACACTATTATATTTACGCAAAAGTAACAAAAAATGGCATCTTACCTTTCAAATAACAAATAGAAAAAGAAACTAAACTGTATCAACCGGTCCAAAACTTCATGAAGATCAAAGAGTCCAAAATTCAGAAAGTTTGTGAAAGAAATGTTAAAGTGCAAAAGTCCGAAAGTTTGTGAAGGAAATTGCAATATTTCTGTATTACTTTTTGTATTACATCCACATGGATTATGAAAATATCAAGAAAAAGCTAATTAATTACAAAAGGTAACCAACCTAAGTCAACAAATAGTTTAGATCAATCAAAGTTCATGTTAGGAATGTCAAAGTGTCTCACAACAAGGTCTTTGAATTAAAGTCACATTTCCCTAATGCGCCAGTATTTAACATAACATTTCTTTGCAGCCAACGTGTTGCAAGGAAAAACCATCAACAACAAGCAAACACATCACTGACTTGTGTAAACATTAGACAGGCTACAGTGTTCATGGTAGTGTAATCTTCATGAATTCTGCTAACGTAATTGAACAGAATAAGTTTATTTCAAAACAAATTCAAACAAATTCAAAACAAAAACTTAATATCAAAGAAGCAAAAAGATAAGAAACTGGATGGTATACATCAGTCTGATTCAATGGCCCAAACAGCTTCAAAAGATTTGATTTGCTTCACCAAAGTGAACAATTTGGGGTGGATAATGTAGTACTTCTTTCCTCTCTCTTTGGGTTGATCTTTACCAGACACGCAATTCAAACAATGGAACATTGAAAACACATGTGACTAATCCAAATTTTGCCAGCTCTGTATTTTCTACATTATCCCTGTTAAGGATTTGACGTTTATTCCTTTGTTCAGTTGTTTTGGCGATGTGCTTCATGATGAAAGGAAAACACACCCCTGTTTTCACTGCCATTATCAACAGAGAAACAAAGCCTTGGGCAAGGCAGGATTTCTACCCATATCGATGGAAAAGTCTGTAGTACTGTTCCTGATCATGCATAACTTTTCAGCTTCCTTATACCCTTTAAGAACGATTTTCTGTACACTCTCCTAGGAAGGGAAAAGCTAGATTTTCAAAAATGTCCCAAATGAAGTATAAATTTGACAAAGAATTCACATGGTTTATTTTATCATATGCAGTTTGGGTAAGGTTATACTGCTAATGTGGGATACTATAGTTCAGTGGTTCTCAAACTTTTTGGCTACCGCCCCTTCCACCATCTTGAACTGTCCCAATACCCCCTTCCGTGCCCCTTCCCCTTGTCTTACCATTCGTAGTCGGACGTTCAACAATATTTTTTTCTCAGGTAATTTTTTTTTCTATTGGCAAGAACAACAAAAAGCCGCAGAAGGAAGGCATACTGTGAAACTGGTATAGAGAGCTCAGATGTAGTTCAGTCAGGGTGAAGGGTGAGCTTGGTGCATAGCTGTGAGACTGCGAATGTCTGGTACCATTTTAGTGAGAAGCGAGGGGAAAAACTAGCGGAGGGGAACAGACCCCCTGGATGTTTTATTGTGCCCTACATCGTTGCAGTGCTGTGTCGTAATCGCCATTGACCCCAAAAACCGTGCCAACGCCCCCTATTCTCTGTGTATTCTATAGCGCCCACCTGAGACGCCCACCCCCACCGTGCGACGGTAGGTACCACTTTGAAAACCAATGCTATATGCTATAGTTGCAAGGACTTTTCCAAAGACATATCAGGAGTTTCGCTATTGAGCCTCTTTTCAATATACTTGAAACAACACAGAAGAACAACATACTTGAAGAGATAACACAGACAGAATCATCCACTGTTTGTTCAATGTGTTATGCAGGAATTGACACATTTAGGCTACTTTTCTCAGAGAAGAGAGACAGATTTCCACTATAAGAGCAGTAGGAAAATGTACACAGCGTGGTCATGAACTGAGTTTATTCACATATGTCAAAATTAATGCAACAAACGGTATGCCTACCGTACTTGTAAGCCGTACTTTTGTAAGCTCAACTTACAGAATTACTCCTGTTAAAAAACCTCAAAGTAACAGTGAGCTACTGTATAATTCAGTTGACAGGCGCTCCACCGTAAAATTTTACAGACGATTACCTGTATCCTGTATTTTTTACAGTGTACGTGTGGGGGGGGGGGGAGGCGAGGCGTAGTGGCAATGTTGTGATCAACTCTCTACCTGCTTGGTATTGCCAGCTGAACCGGTTAAGGTCTTGTGACCATTACCTTGCAGAACATTCGGACATAGTACGTAAAACTTCCCATGGTGTGGGGTCCACGGCCTCCGTAAGGTATCTGGTGGGTCCAGGGGCAACGCCGCGCTGTTGGTCAAGTTGACGAAGCCCCGGTAGCGTATTTTAAAAATTGTGAGTATTAGAATGGTGCGTCTAACCTTCTTCAAACTACATTGGATAATAGAACCCCATACCCAATTTCTACACATTTTTTAATCAAAGCCTTGCTCCGATTGATAAAGAGCAGACGTTTGAATAAAAACCCCCTTAAACGCAGGATAACAAAATCAACATTACTCTGTTAATATGACTTCACATAAAACATTCATTGGGCCAGAGCATGGAGACAGTTTTACTTCCCACAACGCCCACAACGATAAATGGCATTAAAATGAGCACTTAAGCAAGCTTCAAATTAACAATTTTACCAATGCACAATTTATCAATTTTTGATTCCTTGTAGAAGTCAAAAGGGAACTAGGGAAGATGGCTGGCGTGTGTATGTTACATGTCTGCAGGTAGGTGGGTAAGCAGGCCAGTATTTTTGCGTGCATGTGTGTGTGTGTGTGAGTGTGTGTTTGGGTTTGGGGTGATGTTTAGCTTTAACACACGATCTCAAGGCGGCAATGACAGGTACTTGGCCAAGATGTCGGACTTGTGATCCAGAGCTTACAGCTTTGAGTTCTGTCTGGTCCATTGCATTGCGTCCTTGCGTTAGATACTTTATCACAATCGCCTTAACCCACCTGTGCGATAAACAGGTATCTAAGAGGTAAGCTGTCATCGTGCGCGGTGTGTATGCTTACTGCAAAGACTGGTCATCGTTTAGCAGGGGTGATATGTGTGAATCGCCTTCAGGCCTACACTGGTTATGAAACGGTATATAAAACCCAATGATATAAACTTCGTCAACATCATCGTCATCACCATCTCCACCGCGACTGTCACTGTCAACGTCATCGTCATTTTAATTTACCATATACAGTGACCATATTATGAAAAGGGAAGCTATCGCTTTGCAGGTGGTCAAAGTCATTTGAAGTCATCAAGACATTTCAGGGTAGGAAGCATTGCTATGTCGAAAGGCTACGTCCAATTATCTAGACTACAAACTCTTTTGTGCTTGGTGAAGGTCAAAGATTACAGGTCAAAGATGAGGTTACGCGGCCGAAGCCTGTGGTGGGTGGGGATAGGACAACGATAACTGTCCCTTAGATTTTCAAACCCCAAAGGAAAGCTGACCTTTTTCGAAAAAGGAAAGACGGAAAATGTTAACAATTTTAATGGTTCAAACAATGATTTGAAGCTTTACTTGGGAAATCGGGTATCAGGACTCCCCTTTGCTCGAAGTTTCTTAGAAAGTCCCCTGACACCACCATAGAAGCGATCCTAAGTGGTTGACTAGTCTTGACAAATAAGCCTTTTCCTTAAACATTGGATCCCCCATACCATACCCGAACGTTGCTACCGGCCCTGTCCGTAACTGCATGACATAGAACACGCCTGGGAACTGAAAGCTGAATCTAAACTTCTAAAGCATGAGATCTGAAAATGAAGAATGTTGAAATGCAAGTTACAGAGAATAAAAAATACCATATCCCCCAAAGTGGGACACATTTTGACAAAACTTTACTTGATAGACTTTATCTTTACACGCAAAAATAAACCCTGCCCTAGAAGAACCGAAGGAAGTAAAAAGAACTAATAAACGTACAATAAGTTCAAATCTTTGTCAGTAGCATTTTTACATCTAACTCATCATACATATGCAAAATTTTGTCAAAATTTGCACCTTAAATAACTGTCGTTTGCCTTGACATCCTTCCATAAAATCGGACATCACTTCAAAACGTCAGAAAACAAAGGTGTATTAATTTTTTTATTCCTTGCCTAAGGCAAAAGGAAGGTATGCCATCACGCTGGCAAGTGTGTGTGTGTATGTTTGTGAGTTTGTGAGTTTGTGACGCTTGGCTTGTAAACAGGATATGTCAAGAAAGCAACGGTGGATACTTCTCATACTTGGAATATAGAATTATTATATTACGAGGAAGATTCTAATTGTTTTTGGTGGAGGTCAACGATATCACAAGATAGCAATTATGGACAACCTTCATACACTTGGTTTATAACTTTATATTGAGAGGAAGAACCCTACTGTTTCCAGTGGTTCAGAGGTCAGTAGAGGTCATCAGAGGTCAAAAAAGAAAACCTTGAAAAATACGATGTTTCAAGACAGGAATGACTTTAAGAGAGAGGGGACCCTATGGGTGTGTTGGAGGTAAAAGGTCATATGGGGTCATCAGAGGTGAAACTACCTAAATCTCGTAAATTTAGTAGACAGTAGGCGATACCGTTTTAGTTGTATAATAGTAATAATTCAAATTTGAATAACTTAGTTTTGAACACGTGTAAAGTTTGCTGTGACTATAGCATGATTAGAAATACTTATTTTTAATGATTTCTTGATTTCTCGATGGCATAGTGGAATAGTGCTCGGTTTCTCACATAGACGGCTCTCGTTCGAATCCCTGCTCAGACATGTTCTTTTCGTCATTTTTGTTTGTTATTCAATTTTTGGTGGGGATTAAAAGTCATACAAGGTCAGCCGGAGTCAAATTGTGAAAGCATTGTAAAAAAAAGATGTAGCCAAGAAGTATAAATTTGAGGGATGAACCTCAGTATAACAAAGCACTCCCATTTGGCAAGGAATCACGAAGCCTTTGTGCTTTCTGGTCACATTTAAAGATCCTTGTTTTATCACTCCGAGGACAAACATCCTTGCCCTTTCCACAGACAAGAAAGAAGAAACATTCTCTACACGATGTGATTTCCTAAACATGATCAGTTCAAAACTTTTACAAAGGTAGCACCATTTTCACCTCACAACACCTTCATCTTATCGGACGACACCTTAATGAAGGTAACAAAGGAAGGATTGGCCCGGGTGTCACTTATACTATGAACACCACTAGTGGCTTCACTCAGATAAAGCCATATTCTGCCCCACCCCCTTGGGATGATACAAGGCTACGGTTCTGTGTTAACTAACTCACCAAGCAATTTTCAGTAAGGTGTGAATGTAGCTAGTCGAATCGATATTTGGGCGTCATATTGGTGTGTTGTTTTACTTTACCCTTCATGGCTAATGTCCGTTGGAGACGACTATCATGAGCACTGATGATTTTTAAATATGGCGGTCACTTTCTATTTCAAACTGGAAGATCGGCTTTCAAGAAAGAATGGAATTCACTGGCTGATCAATTAACCACTCCATTTTCTGCGAAGAGGGGGTAAGTCATTATGTAGTGAGATTACTTTTATTGAAACAGTCACCGCAGATCCTGCACACCAGTATGTTAGGGAGTCCAGTTCTATTCTGGTATCTTTCATCTACTGTTTCAATAGGGAATAAAAATTATGAAATCACGTATTCTGCATAAACGCCTACATTAAATTGGCTCTTTTATTTCTGACCGCTGTTGGTGTTACCACTGCAGGCGCCATTTTGAGAAAGATAGTATCAAACATGTATTTCCTGCAGACGAAAGCTTTGTGCCATCTGCATGCAACGATAAATACAGTACCCTTCCCACTGTTGTGTAAGAATGCATAACAATTGTAATGTCTGGTGTCGTGGTATATAAAAAAATGAATTTTTAAGCCGTTTACATCTGCTGTGTGCCTGGCTAATTTGAGTTGGAATACCTGTAAAAGGAGTATAGGGGTACTCTATATATGCATATCAGTTTTTATAACCCCTCAACCGCCGTTATGTAGACCTTTAAGTTGCTCACGGGGCCACCCAATAGGCCCAGGAGAAATAAGGTCGAAGGAAACGGCTTGTGCAAAGCGTAAATATTTTCAAACGTTCTTGACTCCCCGAGTGATTTTGCTAAATCGGGCTTCATCGCAATGAATGTTCAAACAAGGGCCAAACACAATACAGCCCAAGTAGCAAGATAGGCTTTGTCCCCTATATGCCTTGAACTTTTACGGCTTTAAATTCTGTTAGACTTACTCAAATGAATTCCTGGTCAATTCCAGTATTGGAACTAGGCAAAAAATAAATTTGTAGATGGCAAATAGGTCCTTCGATATCAACATCCATGCAGTACAGGGTATCCATCCATGTGCCTCTGACTTCTGTGGATCCAGTTTACAAAGTTTTAACAGCGATCCAAATTGTAGGAAGAGAACTCTAAACTGACCTTTCTTGGTTTTGACCTTACCAAAGCTATTATAAGAAAAATAGTTTCGCAGTTTATTTTACATGTAAATAAGTTTTAACCGGTTTGTATTCCTGTGACGCTCGCTTCACCTTTATTGTTTCTTTGGACATTTGGAAATGCTATAAAAAAAGGAAAGTCCGATCAGGATTTTCAAACTTTCCTAACTCTTTAAAGTGACTCTCGAGACCGTTACCTCTCCCTGTCAGTATGTCCACACTGCAAGGATAGTAGTTACGGAAGTAATTTTTCAACACAAATGTTGCTAGGCTTTAAGTTGTGTATACTGAATTAAGAAGGCTGTGACCCTTTCGTCTATACATTTTTGATTTGTGCTTGAAACTCTTTTTCCGACCCTGTTGATTTTACCCTCACCAGAGCTGTGAGAAAGGCTATTTGAGATTTAATGGTGCCATTCTGGTTGTAACGCTGAATATCGAGGCCTCTTTTGCTACTTTTTGGTAAACACGACCTCACAAATGGAGAAATGGAGACATGAGCCGTTGATACAGTTACCCCCATCCCAATGCCCAGATGCAATGGATATGTATAACTTTTGGCAATATTAGTGAACTGTGTAAAACGAGTTTTGTTGCTTCTTTGTGAAGCCTTGAAGAAGGGCTAAGCAAGCAGTGTCCGCTAAGTGGGGTAGTCCTTAAAAGGAAGTGCTAATATAGGTAGGAATCTTGGATAAATGTCATACCTAGTATGTAGATGCTTTATGGTGAGGGGACGAGAAACTATTGTTTTTGGTGGCGGTCAACGGTCATCTGGAGTCAACAGGGGTCAAACCCTGCAAACCTTGTTACCACGATATCTTGAGGTAGGAAGCTTGGATAAATTACATAGTACGTAGATGCTTTATGGGGAGGGAAAGAACTCCATTGTTTTAGGTGGAGGTCACAGGTCATCTAGGGTTTACAAAAGTCAAATTCCCAGAGGAAAGCGTATCCCTACAGTATTTACTCCAAGGAAAAAGCGACAGATTAAACGTAATAAGAACACAAATAATGTTCATCCATGTAAGGAGATGATATACCCCCGCTTACTTGAAGCCAACTTCACATCACAAAATATAGTAACTTCCTTTTGTTGATATCTCAAGAACTACACATCGGAACAAAATGGAAATTTCACCAAGATGCTTACATTTTAGTGGCTCTTTCACGTTTTAAATACAGTTTTTTGTTCCAATCATTCCTTTGATACTTTACACAAACTAACTAGGTGACTCTTCAATCTTTCTGTGTGTCATCAATGAATTTCCAGTACTATAAATGGGTAGATATTTTATTGTAAATACTGACACTTCCATACATGTATACGACAGATTGTTTGTAAAATACACTGTATACACATTTCCCCCATTTATATTGCTTACAGATGTACAGAATATAGCCTACATAAAATCGTACAATTGTCGTACAATTAAAAAAGTTGGTTTATGGTTCACAGTGTGTTATTACGTTTGAGAACAATAACAAACCAACATAATCTGGGCCAGAAGACAACGGCAAACCAATCCTTGCCACAACAGTAAATTCCTATTTGTGTACTGTGGCAACTTCTTTTCTAGTAACTAGTATATTGTTCGTTTCACACAACATAACGAGTAAGCACCTCATATGAACAAATTAACAGTTATAGCAAATTTGGCAAATGAATACTGTACAGGCCTACAGTTTTATTGATATTTTGGAATTGTTTAGTCTATCACATAGAAGAATTAGGGGTCTCAATTTGCCGTATAATATGAACGTCAGATCAATGTTAGTAACAGATGGTATTTTGTAACAATGGGTTCATCTTTTGCCAAATGTTGTATCTTGTCTCCCCATGTAAGTTGTCGATACTCATTTATGAAAGCCCAGCGATGTAGCCGAAAATGGTATATGACGTGATACCGTATGGGCAAAGGGGGCTCTCCATAAGGGTTACACGTATTTTGATGTCTCAGGTATTTTGGAATCTGAAGTACTTTGTTGCCTCCAGATACATAACAAATTACGACAAAAAGTGTTGTGACGATATAATACAAATCTACAATCTTAAACGGCGACAACATGCTTGTGCAGAGGACAAACTATCTGCCGAGAGAAATAACGGCAATATCTTAGAAGACGGCAAAACACCGAAAACTTTATTGCGTCTTATAAAACTAATTAGGAGATACAGAGATTGATTTTCCCTTTAAAAAGAAGGACTGAGAAACTTTGAATTAATGTATATTAGATTAAAACAAAGGCTCAGAAGTATTATAATTTACAAGGGGGTTAGTGAAATGCTGCTCCGTTTTTCATTTTTTGAGATTCTTTCTGTGAATTTACAAACGAACAGTGTGCGGTAATTTCAGTTTAGGCAGTATAAAGTTAGTATGCAATTGTACAAACTGTGGCTGTTTACTTCTGCAATCTGTGTTGGACAATTAGTCAAGTATTGTCCCCCCACTGTACCTGCTGCCAAATGTGGCGACTTCATTTCAGAATCATTTGCTACATTTCCTGTTTGTTTGGGAATTTGGCTTGAAGTTTTCTTTCTCATTGTCTCTGAAAGAATTTGGCAGATAGTATGGAAGGACGTTTGAAAGATATCCACATACCTGATGGTAAGTTTTAACTTCATTCATTTCCATGTATTTGTTCAGCCTACATTTCGCTTTACTGAGAGTTAAATCACATTAATGACGTTTGAACAATGTTCAAGTTATAAAATTACGCTAGAGATGATATCCAGGGTTACACAACAGACGTAAAGTGTAGCTATGTTAGAGCAAGTGGTTGGTACAAACTATTTTGAAAACAGTAAAGAGCCTCTTCAGACTGATACCACAAAGATCTTGACAAACTTTGGACTTAGAATCTAAGTCAAAAGAATACGCTGCTTCGTATACAACTTTTAAGATCAACTTCAATTCCATAAGGTTCCATTTTTCCTGTAAAAACATGTTTGGATCTGTCGTCTGAATGTAGATTCTAGATTCTACGTAAAATATAAAGGTCTTTATTAAAAGCTTTCGATTACGTACACTATATATAACAAATTTATTTCCATGATTTCTGAAATGGTTTGGTAATGACAGATCTGTCTTCGCTCGGATATATAAGATCAGTGTTAAAGTGTTACAAAAGAAACTTGGTCAATGGTCAACTTATTTGTCTGTTCAATAAGTGTTGGAAGTGGGAGGCAGGGTCGAAAACTCATGATTTATATGTATATCTGAACTTATACGTATATGTATAGGTACACCTACATGTATACGTGTAAGATATAGTCATATGTGTACATAGACTTTAACATAAACGTATATGCATACGTAAATGTGTACATAAATCTAAACGTATATGTTTCTGTGTTGCTTTTATAGCACATCTAGCACAAGGGAAGTCAGCTCCGTATGAGAACATAGTCAAAATGTGCACATTAGCAACACCCAAAGCGCAAAACTCTCCACTTTTCCGAGCGGCAAATAACATTAGGTGTGCGTTTAAAAGTCAATACGAAAGAAAGTTAACCATGTAATTTTAAATCCAACAGCCGTTTGATTGTAGTGGTTGACAGGGAAGATAAAAGACCGAAAGTAACATGAAGGTTCCTGACAATGACATCAGTAAGCTACAAGTGCCTGCGAAGTGCGCAGAACAATGTCTGTTGAAGAATATATAATACAACATTCTGCGATAGTACGGGTTCCGAAATAGTATACGCTCATGGTGTCATTGACTAGGCCATGCTCGGTTAGGTTGAAGACCCCAGAGACCCGTTTCAAAAGTTGCCGATATTCGAATGAGTTTCAGTTGCACAACATGCATAAAAGGAGTGGTGTCGACTATTTAGAGATCAGGCTTAACGCTAATCTCTACAATAGACAACGAAGTGTGTTGAAAGCAGAGAATGAACAGAAAGGCTCATGGGCATTAAACCTTACTTTTGGAACATTAATTCCTTGCGTGTTTTCGCTAATGCTGTTATTAAGCATCGGCAGTTGGTGCGCCAAGTGCGAGGAAAAATACAATTTCACTTGATGCAGGAGTTCCGATATCATACCTCTTTCAACTTTCAAACCCGTACGTATGGTCATCTCATTCCCCACCCCTACCCATGCACTCCAGTAGTTGTGTGCCAAAAAAGCCTTAAAGAGCCTGTGAAGTGACTAAGTAATTGCAGCCATTTGATGTCATTCTCTGACCATATCTATCACCAAAAATTGCCCTTATGTTCAAAAATACCGCCCCATGAAAGAGAAATGCTAAAACGAAATGGTACGCCTTCCAGCACAACAGCTCAAAAAGTGAAAGTACATTGACCTAAGAATGACTTCAGCCCAGGAACTCATCTTCGCAGTGTGTGTAAGTAATGCACTTTGAACATACCTTGTACTTTTGATGCTACGGAATCTTGCACGATATGTATGTATCAGAAACTCCTATAAAGATGGTGCATAGCTTACTGCTCTTGCAAAGAAAATGATTGATATAATCATCAAAGTTATATCTCTACGAAACCTTCGTTTGCCTCACAGGACAATCTTCATTGAGTTTGGTACAAGCAGAGAGTTGTCACGGACTCTCTGGTATACAGGCAAATGGAAGTTCCCTGGTACAAGGTTATACACACAGAAAATACCTCGCGGGGGATACGTAATTGCATCCATTTCTCCTCCAGTGTTATGTAACCGTTATTATTTTTATTGGGGTGGGAAGTAGTGCTTCGTTCACTAGTGTATATATGGGGGTTTATTGATAAACAGGCCCATATACAACTGTACTATTCTACATAGTGGCAAACAACTTCGGCTATACCAGAAGTACTACTACCAACACCTTACGTGTCGATATATTATTGTCACTTGTGTCAATGTCCTCCGCTATAATCCAACTTCGTACAAAACGGGACCAGGGAAAGTTAACGGAACATAAAACAGGCTATTTAAGTGAGAAGGGAGACCGAAATTTTGGTTGGAAGTATTCGGTAATTTTTTCAGAAGTTGACATAAAGTTACTATTTGAGCTTCAAGCATTTCAAAGTCTAGTACGAGATGCATTGTTCGATTTTCAAACTAACGTTTGTGACAACTTGGAAAGGAAGATTTTCAAAGGAATATTGGTAGATAAATCAGCCATCTTACCCAACAATCTGATTTAAACGTGAGTTAAATGTTTTGTTTTTCTTTGCAAAGGGTCGCTGTCTAGTTGAAGATTAACGAAGTAGTCTGCAAACTCAAACTGATGGATTTAAAATATAACTTAGACGGACGATGAAGAGAGAAAATGGCTTCCGTTTGCTGCCTTAACTTGCGCTTCTATGCTTACGAGCATTTTAGAGTTATAAAATCCCGTTTCAATACAAATTCTTGAAAAACTGGAGGCAATCGGAAGCCGTTGCGAATGGGATAGCAAGATTCAGTCTATGTCTTCTATGTTTAGGGTCTAGATGTAAGCTTGAGCGAGTAGTGACGAACATCCCCTTTTGGGTAGTAAGAATTTCAAATTTTTATGTTATATATTTTTTGCTTGATACTGGCACATTCTTCAGATATGTTTTTACGAAATTATAAGGCCAGTACCGGACTCAAGCTACACAATCTGTAAGCAAAACGTTACTAAAAGTATGGAGTCACTCTGAACTACTCGTTCGCCGTCGCCACCGGCCGCAAGTTCTTCCTCACACTGCCAAACTTTTTCTTGTTCTTAGGCCAGCGACTTGAGATAGATGGCTAAATTCCACAGACTGGCCCTTCATGTGGTCCTTTGATATCATTCTTGTATTATCTTAGTCAAAATGGGCGAAGATTCATACAAATTAGGGCAAGTTTCTATAGATAATCGATATTGACGTGATATGAACATTACAAGGGAAGTGCATGGTACATACACAAACTGCGAAGTTGAGTTCCAGAGCTGACGTCATTCTTGGGTAAATGTACTTTCACCTTTTGAGCTGTTGTGCTGGAAGGGGTACCATTTCGTTTTAGCATTTCTCTTTCACTGGGCGGTATTTTTGAACACTGGGGCTATTTCTGGTGATAGATATGGTCAGAGAATGATATAAAATGTACTTTGTCTTTTCATAGGCACTTTAAAAATGCATTATAAAATGAATTTGTATCAGTAAAAGAGTAAACGCGGGCATATGAAGGAATTTTTTAACATCACAATATCCACGCATTAGCTTAACTAAGAGCTAGTCTTCTGAAACGTTCCATTAAAACTTGCAACGAATCTTATCTATTGGGGGCACGAACATAAATATTGGCAACAGTTTCACTACATATAGCTAAATTTGAACCAATGTGTTTCATTTTTAACCAATTCTAATTAAATGAATCAAATTTACTCAAATATCTGATAACCTTCCAGTTTTATACCAGTATGGACTGGATTGTTTTCAAAGCGCCAGGGCATCTCCAGAGGTTGCATGTTTATTACTATGAGTAGCTCCGTTTTTACAGATGTTTGTCGTTTTGCAGAAGCAGATAATGTCAGAACGCGACCACTAAAAAATCAAATATCTTATAACTAAACAATGGGTTACGGGCGCAAACAACCGACCACCATATATTGTGCTTCTAATTTGCCTTTTGTTAAGATGGAATCTCAGACCAGACCTACGACGGCTGGGATGAACCCTAAATAAAGTATACAACCATAGTCCAGGGCAGATCCAGGATTTTTTCAGGAAGGGGTCTGAATGTTTGATACAGGGCCGGATTCAGGATTCCGCAAGGGGAGTGTGGCCTCCAGTGATCCTAGCCTAAGGGTCTAAGGGGAGTGGGTAGCCCACTATCCTTGTGAAATTCTCGGATAATTAAGTTCTTCAGATGCAATCTGGTGCAACCATTTAGCATCATTTGAAGTCAAATTTCTCATACAAGATTAAAATACATTGCTCTGTATAAAGTATGGAGCGTATACCCCTCTCGGCCCTGGATCCGACGCTGTGATAGAGGAGGCGAATGGTTAAGTGGACAGGGATTTGAAAAAGATGAACACCAAGATGCTCTCAGATTCATTTTCCCGGCATTTAAGAGCAGTATAACGTGTGTGATTAAGGGCTGTTCAATTGAGTAAGTGATTCAATTAAAGCTCCAAGAATTCTGTGGAAAGTAGCGCAAGGACTAGAATTAAGTCACACTCGAGTACGTCGGATGGGGACTATAAATGGCGGTCCCGAGAGCAGGATGGGATCGTGTACACGCCTGCCTCATAATCGGCTGGGCACGAACTTTTGCCGGTGTCCATCCACGATCACACCGAAAGGGTTCCTGGATCAGTCATAAGTGGCTTCTTGAACCTGTGGCAATCAAATCAAAACAAAAAATCAATCAGAGCGGTATAATTACTTCACCTAAAGACACAATCGCTCCAGATTTTGCGATGTGTTCTCTAAAGAAATTGTTGTGGTCTCATATACCCTGAGAGACAATACGTTTACAACTCTCGCCAGCTGATCGCGAGTTTACTCGAGGCATGTCATTCCTGTGTCATTAAAGTCAGCAATAAGTATACTTTCGATGAGTATATTTTTTGTATGAAGCTGTTAGATAGGCAGCCAGTGGGCCTTCGCTTACCTCACAAAAAAGTGCAATCGATATACATGTACTAAGTACTGGTACAATATGTGACCCGAGCTGGCAAAATGACTCAGAATGCGCTCCGAAGTTGCCAAGTTAGACAGACTGTTTGTTGGTTCCAGTGTTTTGTCTGCTCTTTGTGAAATCTGGCCATGGGATTTTCGTTTGTTCGATTCTTTCTTCTCTGGTGTCATCTTTAGGTTTTCTTCAGGGAGCAAATGTTCGGACTCATTTTGCCAGATGGTCACTTGATAATTGCTAGCTCTACCTCAGTAAAATTGAGTCATCAACAGGTAATCCCCTTCAATGTAAGGATAATGGTTAGCTTTACCTCAGTAAAATTGAGTCATCAACAGGTAATCCCCTTCAATGTAAGGTAAAGTTTTGGCAAAACAACTACAGAAACTCACTCCAAATGAATCTGCATCGGTAAGAGTTCGCTAGAGTTTTATTTATGAATCATGGTAGATTGGAGAGAACGAACGCCGTGGATGTTTCTCAATGATCTTGCGGACCACGTCACCAGTGTCGATAGGAGTGTTTTAATACGTGTTCATGAGAACAAGAACTGCGAGACGTTCCTCGCCCATTGTTGATCGGAGTACAGTTTTACTTAGTATGCCTTCTCACCCCAGAAAACGATCTCTCTGCTCGAACTAGCCTATGTAGCCTATACGGTAATTCAAACTGGTGGGAGTATATAGGCATGAATTTTCGAACACCTCAGTTTGGAAACTTTTCGGTCTGTCGGTCTGAAAATTAGAATTTTTAGACACTTTGGCATGTGTAGCACGCGTGTACGCTATAGTTCATTTGGTGGGAAGAAAAGAACACAATTGACTTGTAAGGATAACTGCCCTTCTGAGGTATATGTTTAAAATTGGTGTTTAAAATTTTTTGGTGACTAAGAGCAGGGGAGGGTCCGGAACCCCTGGACCCCCTCTGGGTCGGCTCCTGTAGTCTTTCTTTGCTCTGATTTTTTTACGTCACAATTTCTTTATTCGCATTTTGAATATTGTATGGGTATGTGACTTTGAAGAGGAGTAAAAAGATTCCTTATTGATAGCAAATTTTAGGTTTTATGCTTTGTTTTTGAAATGAAAATTATAGGGTGCACTTATAAAGAGTGAAGACTTGCAGCACAACCTGTGTCATCTATGGAACACGATCCCAGATATTCTTTGATAAATCATGATGTACCAGACTTCGTGACAATAAAAGTTTGATTGTCACAAAAGCCCTGTCAGACTTTGAATAACTCCTCTCGCCCACAAAACATCAGAATAAGGTCAAGCACGTGCCGACACACACAGTGACACACACATATAATGTTTAGATTTGCAGCGACTAATGTAAACCATGCATTGGAAGCTTCGTCAACAATATGTTGATGCACCACTTACCTTCCTCCACTAACCTTCCAACTCAACAATAACCCTACCAAATATGCATTCAATTCCATTTCATTAGACCGCTAACTTTTCAAGGTGATTCCAAAACCATTCCCAAGGAAAATGTATGGATACCCAGAACGCTTGGAATTGTGGGTATGGTGGGCAAATTGGAAAAGCCCATTATCTATTTTTATGACCGAGGGAAATCAGATTCTCCCAAAGGGAGGAACTGCAAGGCAATGCCCTAAATTTCGATTACGCGCCATATTGTCTTTAAGCGGAGTATACTTTTTGTTTAAGCAGAAAACCTCATGACTGAAGATAACCACAAGCGTACAGGACTACTTCCGGTTTCGAGTACTGCGGCATTTTTTGCGCTAAAATGTAACCCTTGTTTGCCCGACAACAGCACACAGTTTGCGTGAAAATAGAAATTTTTCTTCCCGAATGCGGGGAGGGAGTCGCCCCCACTCCCCGCCTATGGGGTCGGTCGGTGACACGTCACTTCCGCACAACAACAATGTGTTGGAGTGAAAACAATTTATTGCGCGAACTGAAGTGCATAAAGTGTTCTCATATGGTCATACTGTAGTCATTTGTTGTTTTCACTCCAAAGTGTCTATGGTAACCAGAAGACCGACCGACCCCATATCGCCTATGATGATAGCATGGGCAAACTCCTTTAATAGCTGACAAATCACCTTGGAACTCTTTACCACTTGAAACTTAAGTGTTCTTCTGCTGTTTTGCAAGTCTCTAAATATCCCAAACTTGCATTAATAGGTCCCATTGTACCTCACTGAATACCTCGTCTTTGGCCTTTAAGTGAGATAAACCCAACATTACTTGCTAGCATAACTCTGGGGCACCTTTTCAAGATCACCTATGGGGAAATTCATACCAATGTTACAGGTTGTGCTAACTTAAGTCTATTAGGGACCATTGTAATGACTAGCTAGAAAGCCCAAAGGCTTGCTGATTCCTCACCGGAGGGGAATGCTTTGTCGCACCCCAGTCAGCAACATCTGGCGGTCCCCCCGGTGGACATAACGCCGACGGAGGGCCATCGGAGATCCACTGGCTGGACAAAAACCTGCATGATGAGTAAAGTTTTTTTAAACCAATCAGCGTCGCGCCATCAGCGGATCGCCGGTAAACCACCTGAAATTTCTTTAGCCGACAGCGGTCCGTCGTCGGGCCGACCAAATTTTGCTAACAAGGACGTCCCTCAAATTTATCCGTCTTGAGACATCGTGGTTTATAACATTTCCACAAATTAAACTCTGGTGACCTCCATGTCCTTTGGCCTTCACCAGTAAACAATGGCAGACCTGCCAACTGTCCCGATTTTGGCGGGACAATCCCGATTTCCGATCTGAAAAACGTATGAAAAGTGGGACGTCCCAATTTCTCCAGTTTTCGTGCTGATAGCAAAATACTTCCAAAGAAATTAAAAGGAGCCTAGTAATCCTTAAAAAAAAAACTGCAGAAAAGAAACACAAAATAGCTCGGGACAGTTTTCCCCACTTCTATTATAATGATAACTGGCCGATGCAGTTTGCATTTTCGCAATGGCCTTACTTGGTACAAAACGGCAGATTAGAAGAGCAGGCCCGCTTTCTGCACGTACGTTTAGCAGTACATGAAACGCTTGTAAGGCCCACAACCTATCGACGTGGTCACCGCGAAAAGTTGCAACTCGCAAAAGTCAGGAGTGGTTGAGATCAGTCAATCTAAAACATGCCCGGATGTACCACTAATGTTACTCTGCGAAGTTGACAAACGTGTGTTTCCAGTTCATTGCAATATTGCTGTACAAACGACCAACCCGTTTGGCGATAGTCACCAAGCGTGCTACCATACGGGGCTCTTACTTTACTCAGCAGAGATGCTTTTCAACATGATGCAAGAGCTTCTTCGTTAGTCGTTGAAATTGTCATATTTTCTCCGGCATGATTGACCCAAACAGACAAGACTTTCGCGAAGCCATATTCTGTTCGAGTTATTACTGCTTGAAATAGTCTACGGCTCTGTATATACAGCTTGCAAGTCTACATTTGCGCGGAAAACTTTTCGGTGGGCAGGTGGAGCCGTTCGAATTTGGAGCCAGACATAATTCATATCAACTGAAAATGGCTGGCTTGGTAATTTTTGTAGAAAGACGTGAAATACTGGCAGGGAGATCTTTTGCAACCTGTGAATACATAGCCTACTCAAAATGTCGACTTCAAAAGGGATGAGATCTTAATTCCGGAAATATTAGTTCTCTAACATTTTTTCACTCCTGGTGACCTTAAATGACCACCGAGTTTCATCAAAAAACAATAGGAATATAGAACAGAACAGAACAGAATAAAAGGGAACTCAAATTGCCTACAAAAAGCTCAATTCAACAAGTAAAAGTAAGAAATGACTAAACATAGAAACAACATCCCAGGGCGTATATACAACCAGAGAGCCCAAAGGCTTAGTGATTCCTTGCCGAATAGTGATGCTTTGCTGCACTGAGCTTATCTCTCAAATTTACCTTTCTTGACTACATCATTTTGTTTTAAGAATTTGACCTCTGCTGACCTCACATGACCTCTGAACCCAACCAAATATAACAAAAAAGGAAAAACAAAGTCTCTTGAAAGGGATTCAACTCCAATGGATCTTGGATCTTGAAAATTCTTGGCAAATTTTGCTTTTTGACCTCTGGTGACCCCAGATGACGATCTTGGAAATACTTGGGAAATTTTGCTTTTTGACCTCTAGTGACCCCAGATGACGATCTTGGGAATTCTTTCGAAATTTTGCTTTTTGACCTCTGGTAACCCCAGATGACCTTTGACCTCCACCAAAAACAATAGGGTTCTTCCTTACATCATGAAAAACCTATACACTAAATATCAAAAGTGTCCTTCATTCCTATCTTGAGATATTGTGATTACAAGCTTTTCGATTTTTTAGATTCTGTGACCCCAAATGACCTTTGTCTTTCACCAACAACAACAGAGTTCTTCCTATCAACATCACAAATCTATACACCACATATCAAAAGTATCTGTCATTGCTACTATCTTGAGATATAGTGATTACAAGCAATTTACAAGATTTTTGCAGTTTAACCTCTGGTGACCTCAGATGACCTTTGACCTCTACCAAAAACAGTAGCATTCTTCCTCTCAACAGGACAAATCTATATCAGTCATTCCTATCTTGACATATGGTGATTTCAAGGTTTTCGGTCTTTGACCTCTAGTGACCTCAAATGACCTTTGACCTCCACCAAATACAATAGAGTTCTTTCTCTCAACATGACAAATCTATACATCACATATGAAAAGTGTCGGTCATTCCTATCTTGAGATATCGTGATTACAAGCTTTTCAGCTTTTTACCTCAGGTGGCCTCAAATTACCTTTGACCTTCACCAAATACAATAGAGTTCTTCCTCTCAACATGACGAATCTATATACCAAATATGAAAAGTGTCAGTCATTGCTATCTTGAGATATCGTGTTTACAAGCCGTTTAGGAGGTTTTCGCAGTTTAACCTCCGGTGACCGCGGATGACCTTTGACCTCTACCAAAAACAGTAGGGTTCTTCCTCTGGATATGACAAATCTGTATACCAAATATGAAAAGTGTCGGTCATTGCTACCTTGAGATATCGTGTTTACAAAGTTTTCGGTTTTTGACCTCTGGTGACCTCAAATGACCTTTGAGCTCCACCAAAAACAATAGCCTTCTTCCTCTCAACATGACAAATCTATATACCAAATATGAAAAGTGTCGGTCATTGCTATCTTGAGATATCGTGTTTACAAGCTAGGCGTCACATACACACACATACACACACACACACGACATCACCATCGCATAGATTCCTTGCCTGCCTTCGGCAAGGAATCAAAAATAAATGAATGAATTTACATAAAATACCATTGATTGTATCAAAAATAGTAACTCGAGACCGGACTCGAGACCGGACTCGAGACCGGACTCGAGACCGGCAGTTTTGTCATTTTTATGCGTTTAATTCGTCGTCACATGACATTTATACTTTGCTCTCTGCTGTTCCTGTACTCCACACGGTATTCACGTCTTTGCAATATGCTCTGTCCGTGTAGATCATATTCGTGAAAGTTCTACAGCCTACCACGGCATAAATGCGTGAATTGTATAGGCTTAAAAGCTTGGAAGAGTGGAAAGAGTGTTAATTAAAGGAAGAGGGTAAAGTAAAGGCATCCCGAAGAAAACAGAAATACTACGAACATACTGACTGTGGGCTACTGAGGTCCAAGCACATTAGCAAAATGTAGAGCTGGGTATGCCAAAATGTCGATCATTGTGTAATCTACGTCAAAAAGGCGAAGCACGTGTAGCCGTTTATGATTGCACATATTGCATGCCTCCATAAAATAGAAGAGCGTGTCTTACATTACGAATAAAGTGGTCTTTATGTCGAGGGCCTACCTATTCCTCAAAGAGTAATAAGTCAGTTTATATTTATGTTAAGTGAAAAAACTTTGCATAAAGACAAAGGGTAGTTTTTAAAAATGCATTTATTCTTTTAAATACAGAAACCAAGAAAATGATGTTCAAAAAGTGTCTCAAAACGAAAATGAAGTATTGGTACGATGCTATGACACCTATGCCCTGGAAAAAATCGTGTCAATGGAGATCGACCGACCTTTACATTGGAAACCTGCTAATTTTCAAAGATTCTAATTCAACAACCAGGCACATCGTGACTGACAAGAAGTGCAAATTGCAATATAACGAAATATTTAGTCACGACAATCTCTCTGAAGAAAAGCGAATTATAGTTGAAGGAGAACCTGGATGTGGGAAGACGATGCTTACAGCCCAGTTAGGGTACGACTGGTCGCAAGGCTTACTCAAGGGTGTGGACATTCTAGTATTGCTGCCACTGAAGTTTGTGGGAAATAAAACGCTTCTCCAAGCTATTAACGAATTTTACATTCCTTCAATAATTCCACTGGAAGAAAACGACATCGAGGAGATTCTGTCAAGTCCCACAGAAAGAATCGGTGTTGTTCTGGATGGGCTAGAAGAATACTTTTACCACGAGTCCTCTGAAGTAGCACAGGTGTTCACAGAAAATAAACATCCTGAATGGAAAGTGGTATTGACATCCCGCTCAAATTGTACAACTGGCCTTCCTAAGACCGTTCCAAGGCTACAAATAGACCTTTTTGGTGAGGAAGAAAGGAATAGTTACATTGAAAAACTGTACAAACAAAATAAAGAAAAGCAAGAGGAGGTGAAAAGAGCAATTAACAATAGAGCTTTTCGACTTGACCTCTGTAGTGTACCTTAACTGTTCGTGCTAGCTGTGCACAGCATTGAAACTGAAAGCACCCTAGAGAAAGATCACTTTCAAAGGGCCGGATATTTCATGCAAAAAATGATCTCAACATTGACTGCAAAGCGTTCCATTAACCAAGAAATAGATGGGCCTTCTACTGAAAATCCTATGAGGACCATGCTGTACTTGGGAGAAGTTGCATTCAACGGAATTCGAACAGAAGGTCAACAGTTGTACTGGCAACGAAGATTCCTAGAAAATAATGTTGAATACGCCGAGGAGTGGATTGATTCGGGAGTTCTCATGATTGACGAAGATTTTAGGACAACAGCAAAGACAGCAAATCGGAGAGATGATCTCAAGGTAAAGGAGCCGGATGTAGTCCCGCAACAGACGAACAATACCCTCATAAATGAGACTTCCTCGAAGAATGTCGGTAAAGAACCAGCTACTGTGATCAGTGCAACCACGAGGCATGTACCACAGATGGTAAAGTTTCTGCACAGAGTTGTTCAAGAGTGGTTTGCGGCTGCCTTTTTTTCTACAATGTTGAAGAAGTGCACCAATAGAGATCAGTATTACGAGTACATATCAGAGCATTTACCTCAAATCAGCCCAACGGACCTGCACTATGTGCTCAGGTTTTCGTGTTTCCTGCATCCCCCATTTTGCTACACCATTATCAATCATCTTCTTCACCGTTACAGGCTGAAGGATCAGTCTGTCCCTTCTTACATAATGGACTGCATTTTTCTTTGCTTTGTTGAACACCATGGTAGCAAAGAATCAGATATAGAGGAGATTGTGGCAAAAGTTTGCAAAGAAGAAATCATCATCCATTCTCGAGATAGCCGATTCCTGCAGAGTGCCAAGTGTGCACTACTCCACTATGCATCCCAGTCCATGGTAAGAAAGAAGTACGAAGCAGAGCTCGATTATTTTGTAATTTAGAAAAACTGTATTTCGTAAGAATTATGTATACCAAACTGCTGTACAGTGGCTACATTCTCGCTAAAACAATGCATATCAACACCCCAGGACGTCAATTAAGAATTACAAACTGAAAGTTTTGGTTTTAAAATTCAATCAGTAATTACTACGGCGAAAAGGGGAATTGCTTTTTAAAACAACCAAACGTGGAGGTGCTTCTCTCTGTCCCCCCGTGTTTCTTTGTATCTCTTTTACTCTTATGAATGTATTCATGTATAACTTTGTTTCTTTACATGCAGATTACAATAAAGCAAATTGTCCTAAAAGACGTCATAGTAGAAGCTAAGAAGAATGCAGTGATTCTTGATTACGGAATAGACTTAAATGTACTTGAAACTCTAAGGAAGGTTGAAGTCAGCCGTTTGGACCAAAAGCTTAAGAAAGAACACTATGAAAATATCTTGGAATTTCTCGCAACTGGATCAGATATCAACGAAATCATGTAGGTAATCTTATTTGTAACCGTTTAAATGACTGAAAATTTCCCGTCTCCATACCATCTCATCTGATCCATTACAGGATATAAAATCTCCATAATCATGCTGCAGATATGCGTAACGATTTTCTATTAAGGTCATGACTGGATTAATCAAGCAATTTATTATATGACTAAAGATTCAAGCAAAGGATTCAAACGAGCTGTTATGTAACGGAAAAATATATTGACTGGTAGAAGTAACTGTGGGGGGAATAACATTGATTTATTGTTCGGGCCCTTTACTCCATAACAGGCGTATTATAAACTGTTTTTCACTTTGAATTTTTGTGAGACAAATTTTGTGACGTCGCCATACCTCTGTGAACTAAGTCAAGTAAAGCTGCCCTGATAGTAGTTTATTCAGTTAGCCGCCACTTGCATTCACTGAGGACCCCATGCCAAGGTGATTGTGGTAGTGAATGAAAACAAGCTGGAACCGCCGAATCATGAGGACGACAGTTCCTTTAAGACTCTGCTAACCGCATACCCGCCGAATCGGGGATTTCGACGCGGACCCTGGAACAGGATCAGTTACCTCCTGCAGCAGCAAGTTGCCAAAGATAAACTAAGATATCACTGTACCACTTCATGTGACCATGTGGTAATAATTGTTCTTCTAGCTAAAGCAAATAATCTTCCAGCTCACTGAAGGGAGAACATAGGGGATTACAGGGGACTATTGTTTGGATTGTGGTTTTTGGCTACATAAGTGATTTCAAGACTTCTCCTTGTCTGCCTAATGTGAAGGGAACACACCAACATTATCTTCTCCATTGACTTACACACTGTTTTGTCTCGGTTAGATGTCCCAACAGTCTTGTCAAAGTTCAGTCCAGAAAAGCCACTCCTCAAATGAAAGCTGATGAGTTGGCCTATCATGGCACAGCAAATTTACTATAGCATTTTGCAATGTAAGGGGACCAAGTTAAGAGAGTATACTCCCATCCATATTCATCTGCAAGATGACGAAATTCACCACTTTCTTCCGACAATTTTTAAAACGATCTAAATCACTTTCAATCAATCCAAATTTTGCACCACCCACGCATTTACATGCCCTTGCTCATATTCAGGAATAATCGCTATCAATTGATCAGCTTAACATGAGTAATTCACAAACAAAAAGGACCTAAAATTGACGGTGTACTTGAATTGGTACTACTTTTTCCATAGGAATGTTCCTCTAATAGTGGTGTAAAACTTTGATTTCCTTTTCCAAACTTTGCAAGCTGATTCTCATACACTTTTTCAACAAAGGTCATATCACAATTCAAATTTTTATTCCTCCTTTCAACCTTAGTACACCCAACTAGTTGTAAGACATATGGTTATTCTGTGCACTAACAGCCATACACATATGTGTAAGAAACTCCACATACCTCATACTCTATTATTTACAAAAACCATTCTTTGCACTATTTTCCATTCCCTAATGAAGTTTTTCTGCTGTGTTGCAGCATCTTCCATACAAAAATGCTAAAATTATCCTCATGCATGTCCGATGACTTCAGTAGGGCGTGATGCTGCAGATCATACATGAAGTTTGCACCCCATGTCTGGAGAACAAATGGAAAAGGAAATTAAATGATATGATATGTAACCTTAAACTTTCTGACCTGAAATCCATAGAAGGGACTAAAAATGTTGTTTTTCATTACAGTACTGAAAAATTCACTGCACAGGCTGTCTCTAGTGGGCCAAAAAGGGTATTTTATTTAGAAACTTAGAGGGCGCCCTTCATCCACCTGCCTGTGACAGATTTTCAATGCTGGCTTATGCCCAAACAACTTTTATCATCCTAGTTTTAGGTTGAGAATCATTCCTACATTGTCTGAAATTATAAATGTTTAGATTACACTTTCTGACACAGATATATCAGCGACAGTATTAGCTAAATGAAACTAATACAACACCTGGAAGGTAGCTAGTCACAAAATTAAGGCAGGGGTAAACTTTGGTGAATGTCTCTGTAATGATAATTAGCCTCCTCAATACTTCCATGGAGTATTCCCAATCATGTAGAACAGTTTCGCTGCTGAGACCATAAGACAGCTTTTTGTCCCAGAATGGATAGCATAATTAATATAGCTCCTTCAAGCTTGCTGAAGAGTTGTCAAGTGCTGGTTTCCCGACAGTGCACACAGCCCAAGAAAAGGACCTGCCTCTCAGACTTGGAGGTACAGTATCGTATCAGCCATTTCGTTGCCATGATGAAAGATAATAAAATGTATCACAATTAATGCTAAAAGGTAGAAAGTCTACTTGCATATGTCAATTGCTATGCTGCAGTCAGCAAAGATTGTGAGTCAGGGAGAGAGGGGAAACTAAAGTGTTGTCAACTCTTGGGAGATTTCTTTTAAAAAAGCAAATCTTTGACTACAACGTTTATACAAAGATGTCATCTTTTCTTGAACATACTCCTTCCCTGCAGCTGCCTTTCAATTTTAAAGTCCTTGTAGTATGTATTGCAGGGGCTCAATCACATGTATGGTTCAAATTAAAAGTGGCAAAGGAACATTTAGGCCGTCAGCTGTGGTTCAATAATAAGCAGTAAAATAGGGTTCCGCTCCAGCAACACTCGGAATAGATATTCTTCACACCACTTTTTACGCAAATTTACAAAGAATACTATCACGAAAGTTCTCCACATAAAATTCTGCAGTTTTTCCAAAATTTCTATCAAAATACCGATCTAATTTTCTTCGCGTATGATTGTTAAAATAACGTCGTGCCTTGAAAATATCTATTCGCAAAGTAAGACTTACGTCACGTGGTATAAATTGTCCAATCCGACACCAGATCAATGACGTAATAAAAGATTTTATGGCCTAAAGGTGACGTCCAGCATAGCGTCGCCAGCGACGAAGAAAGAACGTTTTGCATGATTTTTGCACATGGAATCGGTCAACTTTGAGAAAGCAAAGGCCATCACGAAGCTACGATGGACTAAATTCACATCATGTGCTAAGAATGACTCCAACTGAGCGGATGAGACCGTGAGATTGCAGAAAACATCGAACGCTTTTGTAATAGGCGATAGCAGTAACACTAACACAGTATTAAATCCAAGCAGGCCTAACGTTAGGTTTACCGTATGAATGTGTGAAGAGGCTTGTGCGAAGTTCAGCAACAGGCTGGGGTTTCACGAAACGTGTTACCGTCGTTTTATATATAACAAAAGAATAAATGAACAAAAGTGAAAATTGCAGAACGGTCATGACAGTAAATGGGATGTGCCTTCGCCGAAGAGGCCCAGAGCCAGAGCGAAACTATCATGCACAAACTTTAGACCTAGGCCCTAGTTCAACTTCAAGTAACGTTACTTGTTAGGCCTAACGTTAGTTCTAACGTTAGGCTATACCAGTATTGCCAGCCCAAGTGCATCGTATGGGGAAAAGTGGACCTGTGCATAACTGGAAAGAGTAAAGGACAAGCTGCTTCAAGCTGAAACAATCGATGGAGGTAGGTGTAGCATAGTTGAAAGTTAGGCCTGCCAGAGTGGTAATTATATGCAAGTTATTTTGAAAATGAAAGGAGCATTTGATGAGTTTTTGCAACTTAATTAGGCTAGTGCAAGTTAAAGGACAAGGTTGACTGAGTTGTCAAATGTCACTGCCAGTAAATGCAAGATTTCCTATGGGCCTAGCGTACATTTCTTTGTAGCCTAGGCTATATGGCCTGGCCTTGTTCTATTTTTTTAAATGTAGTGTTAGGCCTAACCTGCAAATTAAAAGAAGAAAATGATTAGCCTTGGCTAGGCCTACTAGCCTAGGCCTATACCCTGAACGTTTAAAGTACCATTGCCAAAAATTAGTTGCAAACTAAAAAGGACTTGCAACAATCATCACACATTTTGACAAAATATAAACCTTTGCAAGGATAGTTGGCACACCATGGAGCATACCTCACTGATAAGTCATGCATTTTAAAGTGACAGCAGTAGCTCAGTTGGAATCTAGCCTATAGGATCTATGTGTGGTACTATGCCACATATTTTATTACAGGTGTCATTTTGCTGATCAATATTACAATTTCTTAATCACACACCCTCAAATCTATGACTTGGTGCTCTATATAAGATTTGGGGTTAGGAAACTAGAGCAGCTATGCTGCAGAATCTCAATACTTTTATAAATGTTATGAAGGGTAATGTTGAAGGAAAGGTACGTATATGTATCAAAGTATGATGCAACAAAAACATTGTTTTGATGAACTGGTAGCATGGCATGAAAGTGAAACATTAGACAATTTTCATACCATTGCTGATGCGATTCAAAGTAAATTCTGTCCTTCATCATGAGTTTCATATGTGCGATTAGGACAATTGTTTTGGTATGGTCCTTCAAATTATACTTGTATTAAGAAATTATGCAAAGTTAGTGTCCTGATACATTTTATGTTCAAAATGATTATCATAAAAAATATATACTGGGCTTATCATGAGTCGATTACTTAAGGAACATTGTGACTACAAAAATCTTAAAACATTTACAAAAATCAATAAAAGTTTACTGGAAAATTTTGTAGTATGCCTCCGTCATTGTGCTTTATTGGTGTTGTCCGTATTGCGTAATTTGTAGAAAATAAATTGTGAAATGTAGTTGGCAGTACATGCAACAATGCTTATGAAGGAATCTTGAGTCAATTGCTACAAAAAACAAGCAAATAAAATGCTATAAATCACCTTCTTTAAGAATAGTAAATACAACTACAGGGTTGGAATTAAGGTTGGAGGAGGGCACGGCCATTTGGCCTTGGTCATTCATGAATTTTGGAGGGCACCAAGGCCATCGGGTAGGGCACCAAGGCCAAAAGTTTTTGTGTGGCAGGGCACCCAGGCAAGAGATGAAAAACAATTGATAAAAGTACTAAGCAGTGTTTCCGCTAAGCGGCTATGACGCGATTTTGACGCAGTGACTTTTGGATTTGACGCACTGATGTTCTTCACAAAAAATACAAAAAGAGGGTGTCCATTCCTTCCTTAAGTTGATCCAGTGTAAGCACATAGCACTGAAATTTGTAGTGAGTCAAATTTTGTCAGATTGGGTATAATTGACCCAATGGATAATTTCTTAGAGGAAACACTGGTACTAAGGTTTCACAGTATTTTTGTAAGCGGCCTGCATGTACAGTACCTGTACTGATACAGTTAGTTAAATGAAATTTAACGACACACCAACACAAATGTGTTATATAGTGTCATACAGTACCATATAACCAAGTATAAAAAAGTACCGAAGTATCGCCGAGAACTGCACCTTACGGTAACCCTGAAATATTTTTTAAAATACTACAATTTAATGAAATGATATACTGAAATATAAATAGGCATACTACTGTATATCCATTATATGTTGTTTTATATTAAAACATAAACACAAAATGTTCTTTTGATAATCATTTTCCACCATTTCAGTCACAAATTTTTCACCTGGGAAAAAGCAAATTTTAACTGCTATCCTACATGGTTAAAGAGTACACTTGTGATGTTTGTTTTAACTTGAAGGAGAACAAAGTTTGCAAACAGCTTTGTGTTTTATTTGTAACTCATCTAAACTTGAAACTACCATAGAAAATATTATTAACCAATGACGGATTACAACAATATATATAACAAATTACCTATGAAAACATAGGCCTACAGCTTTGTCATGATCTGATGTCACGTTTTGATGTTTATAAATCAGTGAATTTAAATGAAAATGACTGCATCACAATTGCCACAAACCCTGTTTATAGCAATATCATGGCACCCTTAAGGGTAGAGTTGGCGCTCTATTCCCTTCTACCATACCACCACAGTGGACACAGGTTGGGCCAAGTCCAGGGTAACGTATGGCGGGGCCACTCCATGAAATGTTGCCAATAAGGGTCCAAGGAACCATTAACTGACACCCATATACCAATATTCCATTTTCGATAGTACATAGTCGGGCCTAAGCCAACAGTTGGGGAAATGGCAGTGACAAGATAATGCAATCTAACAATTCTTTCTGTTCTTATTGTGAGTCAAGTCTTCCCTTCTCTTATTTTTTATGTGCCCAAAAATCCTGGAATTGAAGATTTTTGTATGACGTACAGTATTTTATGTCTTGTGTGACATTCATGCAGAAAACTATGCTGACTAGAACTGATAAGATGAGTAAAAAATACTGCCGCCACACCCCTAGCTAATTTTAATCCTTCCCAGTTTAGACCGTCATTGTAACCCAAGTCTCTCACACAACTATAAACGTAAATACTTTGAAGCCTTCAGTATTTCAATGTAGCTACTTGGCTATTTCACACCATCCTACCGTGTATTACCTATACAATGAAAGGGTGTGTGCTCACACCTGTCTGTCTTTTTAGTATCATATACAGCGGTACTTAAAGCATGCACACACTATGTATTTTGATACTGCGCACAAATCAATGGAGCTAGTATGGTTTCTTAGTTGACTACGAACGTAAATTACTTACAAGGTGAGCACGAAATCGGGTTTGTCAAACTTTCGTGCATAGCTCATGTAACGGGGGCTACTTTTCAGTCACTGTCAAGTTGCGTAAATCATAAATGTACAAGGTACACTTTCACCACTACACAAATTAACATGCATGTTTTATACAAAAAGGGCCCCACCACTCCTACTGCTGCATATTAGCTAACAACTAGAAATTAATCGAAACAAGCAGCAATCGAAAAATTACTGAACTTCAATTATCATGTCTCATCCCGGACATGCTCTTGCGATGTACATGTCAACTTCTCTACGGAACAGGTGTGTAGCCTATGTATGGGTGTTTGCATACAATTACGGACCTACACATACACTTACTTAACTGTGACGTAGTTTCATAGTGCTTCACCTTAACTTCTGTACTAGGCCTAGGCCTATACAGAACACGGACATGGCGTACAGTATCGGAGTTTGCATACATTACAGACCTATGGAAAATATACATTTAGGCTAATGCCTTCACAAATTCATTTTGTGCTCTTCTCAATGGAAAAATGTGGAATGAAAAATTATCCTCTGATATTGTATGGTCCAAGAATAAATGGACCCAGCCTGTAGGCTAGGCCTAGCCTTAATTTAGGCCTAAGCCTAGTCAAGGCAAAGGCTACAGTGTAGGCCTAGTGGCCATGATCCAATATGGCTGTAATTGTAATCAATCTTTTATCAACCAGATACAAAAAACCAAGACTAGGTAACACTAACTAGTCTAGGCCTAGGCTATTTACAAATTACAAAGAGTTCCCTGTGAGGCTGTGGTCGAGTTATCCAATGAGCCTGTCTCAGGTGCCGAATTGTTTCGTGTTCATGTCTCAGTAGTCGCGAGTCCCTCAACCCCAATTAGAAAGTTGTTTTATTGTAAGTTACTTGGCGCGATTCATACCGTGGGCTAGCTCTAACGTTACTAGGCCTATGCTTGGTTATGCATATGGTATAACTATAACATTAGGCCTAACGTTAACGTTAGTAGGCTAGGCTATGACGTTACTAAGTTGTTCACCTTAATTTAACTTGGAAGAAATCGCTGAAATGATACACAATTGCACTGCGTTTCCAGTTTCAGGCAGTATGTTTTGGATATCTGTTGAAATATTCTTCTCAATCCATGAATAATTCCATTTATTTTTAACTCTACGATCGGCAGACGTGGTGAAGTAATGTCCATTTGGTTGTGTCACCGTATAATATTCCGAAAGAAGAAGATCTGATGACGTACGCATACAAAACCAAAACAGGTTCCAGCTGTGATTGAACGGCTGTGTTTATATTCAAGGCATTTCATTTCATCCTCGCCCAACAAATCAATTAGGCCCCGCATTGTACTGCCTACTTAGGAATGAGACACCTTGAATCTAACAAATGCTGTGATTGAGCTCGTGACGTCATTTGCCAAATTTTTTTTCTCGGTACTAATGCGGTACAAATAGTTCAAACCTTTGTTAACTTCTTTGTTTTGCAGGAAAAAAACATGTGCCTAGCAACCAAATGTGCCGTGTGCATAGAATGGACAGCTACCTTGACAACTGAGCGTTTTGGGCCAAAATTTGCACAAAAAACCGTAAAAACACTTAGAAACCATCATTTTTTTCACACCAAAATGGATAACTTCTTCTGCCCTGAACTCAAAGGGCATGCTCGCAAACTCTGAAAGACATTGACCACAGATCAAGGGACATCTACCGTTTTAAAGATATTTTTACCACCAGCTAGCCTGACAATATCTCAATACATGTTATGTATTGAGATAAAAATGAGGCGATTTTGTAATTGACACTTGGGTGAACAGGCAGAACTTTCCTTTTGGCAAACTGCATGTAAACATTTTGGGTTTAATGGTTTTTCTTGGGTGAAACTAGGAAGGCCATGAACCAATCACCTTCATGCATAGACGTAGGAGCCCAAGTTGATTTGGGGGGGGGGGGGCTGGGGGCTGGAACGACTTACCCGAAAAGTATAACACAAAATTTCCGCGCACTCCACGCACCTTCGACATGTTAATGTACATATCATATGGGCATTCATCATTTATCACACCGCATGCCAATTACATACAATAATTTGCCTTGTTTCTACCTTCTTTACTGGTTTTAATTTTAGCGGAGGTCGTTGATCGCCGGCCTGGGGAAGGGGTCTAAGGGGACGTCCCCTTTGAAAATTTTTGAAAAATTAGGACATGCAATCTGGTGCCACATATGCTACCTTTGAAGTAAAATTTTGTGTTAAAATATTTACGTATTTTAGGTAGAAAAAAATCAGCATCAGTGGGGGTGGGGCATGGCGATATGGCCCCTCAAATACAGTACACCACTGGTAATCATAATATAATTTTAACCAATTAAAAACACACTGATGAATTAGTATGGAATATATAGGTGCTGGTGCAATTCAAATCAGAACTTTATATTAATTACCAAGGAGGTTAACACCCTTAAGCTACATCATTGCATTATTTTTCTTTCAGTAAGTGCCCGAAAAATTCTCAGCATTTTGCCCGAATTTTCACAAAAACTTCACAAAAGCCTACGCGTATGCCTCCATGGGCTTTGAAAGGTATAGCTTGCAATGTTCATGGGTAGGAGTACTTAGCCAGAGTCTGCAAAAGTCCAGCAGCTAATCTGTTTAAGCTGATTACAGGACACATAATGTGATCTTGAAGCTGGAAGAATGTTTGATAGTGCATCCTGAAGGCACCAAAATTTGAATGGGTACCCAGAGAGTCTAATCTGATGTTTCTTTTGAATATGGTCTTACTGCACCCATACGAAGAGATCTCCAGTGACAGAGTGGACATATATGACAGGAATAATTTATCCGGTATCACATCACATTTTTGCTTCAAAAGATGGACAAATTGCTACACAAATGCAAAACTGTGTAGCAGATTTTGTACATGTATACAACATTAGCGTTTTTAATAGTTTTGTGATAGAGAAGCCCAGAAACCTCAAAATTGCTAAGCAAATTTTGAACACAAAATTATTCCCTGTATCACATCATAAAGCTCTTCATACATAAGTCTTTATAATGCCAGTTTAAAATAAATGGTATTTATTGATAAAAGATCACTTAATATGTCAAGCCAGGACCATCCATGATGTGAGCCTGTATTGTAGCCCGTTACCAACCCAACCTCTGGAGTAATCAGTATAATGTTCTTGCAAAATAGCACCTGTTATTCAATGCAGGCTCGTTTTGTATTTTTCATTTCTTTAGGAATGCTACATGAAGCTGCTATCCAGAAAAAATATGCACAATCACTGGCTGTGACTCAACTAGTGCCTTCTATGGTAAGAGAAAGCAGGAGAAAGCAGTCTGAAGATGCTAGAAGAACACCCAGAGTTTGAGAAAACATTC